>JAHPZR010015858.1:0-2500 GCA_019787425.1 Platygyra sinensis | reverse complement strand
GCAAGGAATCCTAAATGCGTGAGAAATAAAAGTTTGAGCATGAGAGCGTAAGACTGAATTTATTTGTGTGAGTGAGTCTCACGCTTAATGCGTGAGACTTGAGAGTTCTGTTGTCATTATAGCAAATCATTTTCAGTTTAAAAAAAGCTGCAATACTGCTTAAAATTCCTTGTAAACCTTTTACACTCTTCTACATGTACACTCATTTTAAGATGTCGAGGACAGGTTGACAATTTAAATGAGATAATATTAATTTTTATCCTTGGACAAACTAAAAGTTCCATATTCACCTTTTTAATTCTTCTTTAAAGATTTCTAAGTTGCTCTTCTTCTTTTCCTTCTCCTTGGCTTTTTTCTTTAATTCCTGAAAGAAATTAGAGAACCTTTCGCTTTGTTGTACCTGACAACAGGGGGCCTATTTTCAGTTGGATGTACGACAAAACACTCAACGGCTGTTGCTATAGGGTACCTGTAGCTTGTGTTGTTTCCTCTAGGAAAAGTTTATGCATGTCAGGGATCGCCAAGTGAAACATTGAGTGACTGGGGATATAAAACTCTCCATTTCCATGTACCTCAGAGCCAGTCATTAAGTACTTAGTATAATGCAATGATGTGTTTACATAGCCTCATGCAAAACATGCAAGTTATAACAGTTTATAAAATCAAGTACACACCAACTTGGGCTGAGCCAGCTCAGTCTTAATTTTCTGTTCCATAACAGTGGCAGACAGCTTTGCCATTGGCTTGTACAACGCTCCAGCTTGCGCTGAAACAGTTTCCTCTGCAAAGATGTGACATAACAAAAGCTTGTCAACATGGCAAGACGTTTTGATAGAGCAGCAAAGACATGACTACAAATAACCAGTAATTTAATATTATAATTGAATATCATGTGGCATGACATTTTTATGGGTTTAAATTTTTATGTTTTTGCAGGTTTCTCCACAAATATCTGCAAAAAAAATTTCTACAAAATAAATTCCCACAAAAATTTACTCCTCTGGCAAAATTGTCCACAAACATCACAGGTAGAATCTTATCGATGGATTTATTTTAAACGTCTCTTTTATACTAGAAACAAAATATACTAGAAATACTAAAACCAAAATGTTCAGAAATAAAATAATGAAATTGCCCTTGGTATACGACAGGTGCAGTCGCTATAAAGTTTACAGAAAAAATTGTCTGAAGGTACCATCAGCCACACTGGGGCGTGATGTACAATATGGATGCTGATCATCATTTTTAACATCTCTGTATGTCATTTTCATGTCAATTGCATGCTAAGTTTAATACAAATACTAAAATGCTCTAACTCAATAAAACACACCTTCTGAAAATTGCAAAAATTAATGCCTAACAAGAAAAAAAGTCTTTCAAGATTGCAAAAATTAGTTCCCCAAAAATACAAAAAAATTGGTGATCCATGAAATAAATTTCTGCAAACATTTCACACACCACAGTTAGATGGCATAGTGACTTTTTATCTGAGTTTCCTTCTCACCCAAAAGCTTACCTTAGGGATATTGGTAAATAAAACAGGCAATACATCAAAATATGACACCCAAGGTGTGTTAAACAACAAATTAATTTCAAAATATTGACCATTTCATAAACTGATTTTACATCACAGTTGATTCTGTATTAAAAATTTTTCAATATTATTACCATACCTTTTGTTTCAGGGTTGATTGTGTTACCACGCACAAAAGTTTTACCAGCCACACGGGAATCTTCAAATGATGCCACGAAATCTGCAAACACCTCTGCACAATCTGATTCTTCTTTCTAAATATATATACACACAAAAGCAAAATGTTATCAGTCATGTTAACAGCACCACAAATTGAGGGTCATGTTACAGTGCGACTACTGGAACCGGGTCACCAAGAAGAAAACTAACCAATCAAATGTAAACTTAAAGCAATGGCACATGTACTAGATGTAAGTTTCTCATGTTTGCAAGTAATAAAGGTCTGTTTGACATGAATACTTATTAAATACTATTGGCTCCTACTTGTTATAGACAGTACTTAAAGAGATTCAGTCCTTGACAGCAGTTTATCATTATATTGTGAATCTAGCTTGAAAAAAATGGGTTGAAAACTCATTTTGCTATTTTTAGTATTTACCTTAAATTTTATAGTTGGAATGATAACTTTCCACAGTTTTTTGCCGACTTAACCATGTAGATGTAGATGCTACTAAAC
The DNA here is from genome assembly GCA_019787425.1 of Platygyra sinensis. NCBI lineage: Eukaryota > Metazoa > Cnidaria > Anthozoa > Scleractinia > Merulinidae > Platygyra > Platygyra sinensis. Next base: position 290 of record JAHPZR010015858.1, on the reverse strand, counting down.
TGAATTGTTGAAAACTGTCCTAAATTTAGACTTGAAACTAACCATTCAACAAATGGCAAAGTTTCCTGAAAGGTTTGCAATGCTTTGAACTTTGTTGGGTTTTCAATTCTGTTAAGAACTATTGTTTGTATTCTTCAATGTCATAGCTTCATTTGAGGAAAAGATCATCATCCTTTGTTCTCAAGCAACTTACTGACTAGTTAACTCTTTTCCTAGTGGATCAGTTCAAGTAGTTGCACTGTAAACATAGTCACAGCATCAACAGATTAGGCATTCTACAGATCTCTTCC
>JAHPZR010015856.1:42500-59232 GCA_019787425.1 Platygyra sinensis | reverse complement strand
TTTTCAATGTTTGGGAACTAATGAAAATAAAATGTTGCGTGATTTTATTCGAAGACCTTTTAAGTTTTCACACCTTTTTAAACATTTTACAATTTGTAACAGTTACAAAAGGTATCATTTGAATATAGGTTGTAACTCAAGTTGCCAGGGACCAAGAATAAGGTTTCACAATTTAAGGTGGTATGATACAATATAATTTGGTGATGCTTACGAAAAAACTTAATTTCTTGAAAATACTAGATGTAAGACCTTTAAGCATTTGTGAAAAACATTTTGAAACGATCTTGCTAATCTGCAGAAGAGTGTACAGCGGTATAAGTTTACGGCAACGATTGTTTTACCATGAGAACGCGCCAAAAAATATGGATATATAAACGAGACTGTAGAAAAAAGCTTTAATTTAAAGCCATGCACAACTCAATTGGTGTAACTAATTGCCATCACAGGCTCATTCATTTCCCTTGTGAAAAGGAATATTTGCTAAAAGTGCGGTCATTTTTTACAAAATAGAACAACCATTGCACCCCTCTCCGAGATCCAATCAGAACCCTCCGCTATTTGTGGCTTGTTAATGCTTAATCCTTCTTGTACGAAACTTTAAGTTCATTTTTATCAAATGTCTACTTTTCAGTGTAGCGACTTACTTCATGCCAACACTTTTACTTTGCAAAGTATTTAAGGTAATTCCTTAGTATTGCATTGCGCATCCCTACTGCGCACGATTTTCGCGTCACCAGCGCGCGCGCACGAGCACGTGCAAAACGTAAGAGATTTCCCTCAAACTAAGCTCGATAACGGAATAAATTCTCTTTTTCTCTTAAACGAGCACGGTGACCCCCGATTTTTCTTTTAAGTATTTGTTAAGAGCAGTCTAATGAAAAACATATTTGAAGAGGGAAAAAAGTTTGATAGTAGGACATGATGTTTTTTGGAAAATAGTTCCCAACTGGGTGTATTTTGGCCAAGGCCACGGAACTGTCCGAAAAAGTGCAATATTCCCGCATGCAGGCAATCAAAAACGGCTTAATGTAGGAATACTGCTTACGTCAATAAATGAAGCTTTACTTTCAAGACAAAACTTTGTTCTTTTCAAGTGACCAAGATTTAATTCTGTATGAAGGTGATTCGAACTTTTAACGCGCAACTAGTAAAATATCCCATTTTAAGAGCTTGCTAACGCGTAAACAAGCACGGTGACCCCATTTTTTTTATTGCATTTCTATAATGTTCATACCATGAATGTTCATTACGCCAAGTTTCAAAAAGGTTTGATAGTAGAACAATTTCAAGGGAATTACCTTAAGTAGAATTCCTAAAACTTGGAGTAATGAAACACCAATAAGATCGTAATACAATAAAGCTGCAAAATTGTAACATTTAACGTCTGTCACATGACAGGAGATGATTTGTCCAATGGGTGTGGTGTATATCTAAATTTCCAAAAAAGGATATAAAAAGCATTGAAAATAAGGGTTAACTGTCAAAAATTAGAATCATTGCACAGAACAAAACAGAAGCTTACACGATATGCTTGGTTGACAGTCAAATCTTGTTTTGTAAAAGAGCAAGGAGTGTGTTGGCGTCAGTACCATAAAATACTACCCCATGCAGAAGGTTGTGGGATGTCACCTGTTTGCCAGAAGTAGAAAAAAAATTAAGATCAACTTCATGGAGTTTTAATTAATTGCTATCTATTTTGCTCTAGTCACTTCTTCAATACCGTTTAAATTAAGAAATCTGCACACCGTTAACTACATTTCAACATAGCCATGCCCATGGCAACGGTTGAGTTTACTGAGTCTAGAAGTACTTGAAAAATGTATTCAGTTCAGCACATTTGAAATATACTTTACAGCAAAGCTCTGGTTCTCTAATTTACGAAACGATAACTCAGGAGCCCATCATGTCCTGGATAACTTTTATAAACGGTATTTCAATCAGTCTATTTATCTAGCTACCTGTCTTCCTATCCTCCTAACTACAATCACAACAGTTACTACACTTTAGGTTCAGCTCGTGGACCAAACTCGTATTACACAATTTTCCGCTGAATAACCTGAACTCTATGTATCCATTTCGTTTTGATTGCTCTGGGCGAGTACGTTATCCTGTTTACAATCAACACCACTTTCTTAACACTTAAGAGCTAAAATAGTTATTCATTAAGTATTGTAGCATATGGCCTGGAAAAGCTTATATTTGAAGTCAGACTGTGACTGAGTCCTTTTAACGAGCACGTGGTGCCAAAACTATCTCCCAGAGTTATTTTATTTTTAAAAAAAAATTTTTAGGATATAAGACCACCTTTAAAAAGAATGCGTCACTTCTAAGCTGAAACAGTTGTATTGGATTCATTCATAATAATGATTTAATCTGCTCAGAAACATCTTGTTTGGAAACTGCTGGCGATATTTCTGGTGATCAATTTGTCTTTTTTAGTTGAAACCGTCTTCGGCTATTACTCGGCAACCGTCGTAGAACGGCAGGGAATCTTCTACACGGGATGGAGCTAACAGAAATTTCGTTTTGTGAATTACTTACGTTTCTGCGTTCTAATTGGTTCGTTAATGGCCAGGATTGATTTTGCCATGCCAACGGCCGGGCCATCTAACAAACCACTTACTAACTTAGCATCAGTCGTTTTTGAACAGACCTCGATGCATATGCACTCGATCGGTACTGCCACGACCATGGTGAGTGTTCTCACTACAGTCCAGGCACTTGTTTAGGGACTGGTAAAAAAGTATTGGGGGGGGGGGGGTGGGCCGGAGCAGAGAGGGGGTGGGTCATCAGTTTTTGAACCCTTGGTAAGGGGTGGGTCATGCAATTTTCAGCTACCCATAGGGGTGGGTCATCCTGTTTTTTTTTGTTTTATGGGAATTGGCACACATTTGACACAATCTACAACAAAGGTAACTCTTTTTGCACAAATAAAAGCAAGTGACACACTCAAACACCAACCCACGATCTGGCATGCGCACAGCCATATCACTCAGGTAGTGGCAGCCATAGACAGCAAAGCACCCCTTTATTAAAGCCCCAGCTCCACACAACACATGTGGGAGCTGTTGGCTATGCGTAAAGAACTTGACAGACTGTGGGTTGGTGTTGGAGTGTGTCACTTCCTTTTATTGTATTATAAAATAAAATCTTTTCAGTTACAAAGGACAAAAACTTTTCAAGCCGGATTTGAAAAAGTACACTTGGCTGGTGTACAAATAAGAGATGGTAACTTATGTATTGTAAAATCTGTACAAAAGCTAACGGATTGAGCAAGAGTCCCAGGGCAGAAATATTCAAAATACTGCACTCGGTTGACATGCTGGTATACAAGAACACCAAATGGCCAACTTGTGTCTACATGATTAAAACTATAACACAAACAGTGGTGATGTATTTTTAATCAAGATACGATGGACGAAAACCGAAGAGTTGATATGATATTGGGTCTACATGCTATTTTTCCCCAAGGATACGGGACACATGCACAAGGATCTGGGAGCTGTCTGGCTATATTACTCCCGGACTCACTACAGCCGTTTTCTACATGGATCACTGTTCTACGTGCCTTGAGGCCTAGTGTGAAAAGTAAAAGGTCAAGTTTTCTTAGAGTTTACAGTCATGACTTAAAGTTGCAAGGGTAATGGAAAACAATATAATTTTTGCATAATTTTGCATTGTTGTTAGGAAATAAATCTAAAACGTGAAGAACATCACAATTTCATCCACAAAATGTGTTTTTTTTCGGATTATGCAGCCAAATATGTCATGTCTTATAGGGGGGGGGGGGGGGGTCATGTGATTTTCAGCCTCTATTTAGGGGTGGGTCACTCAGTTTTGTGCCAAATGGAAGGGGTGGGTCATCTGTTTTCTAACCACCACATTTCGAAATGCTCCGGCCCACCCCCCCCCCCCCCCCTGTACTTTTTGACCAGTCCCTTAGTAAGAATGTTATCTTTTTTTTCCCCTTTTATATCTAGCAAGATTGTGTGGTTTTGTTTGCAGATTGAAGGAATATGATGTTTTCTTTACTCGCCTGTGTTTGTTTTGGATCAATTTTCAGTGGATACGTCAGCGGTTATCCACTAACTGGTACGTCATGTACGTCCAAGCAATATCACTTGATAGCCCGTCAAGTTCAACCTGTAGCTACTCAAACCCTTACATCAAATTAAACCCGGTAGAAATGGCCATCACACCATACCAAAGAATTTTAAAATAAAATGAATTGTGTAATTTTTCACGACCTCTAAATGTGAGCGTCCAGAATCATGTTTTGAGAGAGGCAGATTTTGAGACTTCACTAAAGACTTGCTAGAAGTTATTGTCTCCCTTCTTAGGGAGCCGATCGTTACGTCCCAGGGAGGGGGGGTTCGCCCCCCCCAAAGGCGATAAAAATTGACCGTCCCTAAGTGCCAAATAAGACGCTTGTGTGGTTGCGAGAGCTGTTTCAATGGTACTTGACAATGAGGACAAGATGTCCTCGGAAACGTCGTGCAATTAACTTAGTCTCCCTTCTCTTTTTGTTAAGTTCTATATCTAAATCGTTATTTTAATCAAGTAAATTAACGACTCCCAAAATCTAAACAAATGCTAACAAGCAAAAAAAAAGGAAAAAAAGAAAACAGAACAGAAAGACTAGTACACTGGCATAATTAAAGCACAATAGCATAATATCAATTTTGCCTTTATCTCCTACAGACTATGTGCTTTATTTCCGAACAAAGGCGTGAGTGACTATTCGAACATCTGGGGTATGCCAAGTGTACTCAGTCACGGCTGTGCGCTCTGGATGCAACGTCCTCGTATCAGACTGGGAACCACCGTTCAGTACTCTGTAGCAGCGCACGCTAATGAGTTACTTTTCTTTACAAACAAGAAGTTTTACTGTTTGGATTGAGGGGACAAAGTCAGGTGACATCTCTCTATATTAAAGTTCCATATAACGCACGCCTCTGATTGGCTGAAACCAGAAGAAAAGAACGGGTTGATACATTAAGCTGGCTTTTAAAATATTTGCTTTCAAATTTGAAAAATTTCACCCAAATTAAACATCCCTGTGACTCAGACAAAAACAATATAAACGAGCTATTTATCAGCAGTAAATATGCTCTCATGAAGACAAATTGTAAACAGCAGTGTAAAAAACTGTACGAAAATGACAAGTTTTGTAGCGGATTCCGACAGAGCACGTAGCGAAACAAACACATGAAATTCTCAACCTAGCGAATTCTTCGATGAAAGACATTATAATACATTAGAAGGCAAAAATTATATTTAAAAAGTAAAACAACGACAAAGAATACCAATAAAGCTGTCTCTGTTTATCATTAGAAGCTTTGTTTTTGTAAAAATGCTCAAACAACACTTACATGCAGTGTAGTAACGCTCGCTTGCTTAGTAACGACGATCTCCGGTCATCTCGCGAAAGTGAACACTAAAATTTCGTATCATTCACTCACCATCGAGTAATCAGTTGAAAGCTTTGCTCCTGTGCTTGGAGTCGAGCAAGTGCGAGCAGCTCAGTCTAGTTTTTTCAACTTTGCACTAGTCTGGGCTTGTAATTTCTTTTCTTTCTGGTATAAATAAATGTTGGTGTGTTGTTGTTTGTTTGTTTGTTGTTGTTGTTGTGCTGGCGAATGAAAGTCCGTAAATAAACTGTAATAGCTTACATTCAAAAATACAATGTCAACATTTCGACATCTTCATTCCCGCAAAAGCTTTTGAGCTCCTTCTTTCGTAATTTCCATTGGAAAAGTACATGTTTTCATGAGCCACAATTTAGCGAATGCGTGGGGAAATTAGTAAATTCCTTTACCATAAAAACAAATAAAGAAGTAGAGAGAAACACTCGAACTGCGTTCTCGCGTTTTCCCCATACCACGTCTTTCGTGCTCTCCCGCTTCTAAGTGCTTTACAACAGAAACAGAACCACAGTCGAGGCTTCTTACGATAACTGCATAATTTTCGCACGCTCATTGGCTAATTTTTCATTGTTAATAACCGTGAAGCAGACAAACACACGATTTTATAATTTATGCGACGCGTTAAAAGAGTGAGAGCGGACAATTGATCAATTTTTATCCTTAAAAAAAAAAAAAGAATTTGACGTCAGTGTTTAATGCGTCTGTCCTGAATTGACAATGAATTCAGGGGTTGGGTGAGTGGGTGAATGGGTGAGTGGGTGAGTGAATACTTTATTTACCCTCGGATGTAGAGTAAGCTTTATCGTAGCTAATATCCATAACACCGGGACCTTCATGCCCTACTCTTTACGATAAGCCTGTGGGTTCTTTTACGTCCCCTGCTAACCATATCATCGAAGATGCAGGAGACAGGGCCTACGGTTTATAGTACTTATCTGAGAAGGCCTGAAACGTCTAACCATTTGCAGATATAATAACAAAGGCGCACGTTTTCTTCAGTTATTTTTAGACCCTGAGTGTTGGTCTGGTCGAGGTTTGAACCCGCGACCTCCCGCACTGCAGTCCGGCGCTCTATCAACTGAGCTTACCAGGCGGCGGTGCATGGTGCAACAAAGGAATTGGTGAATCCATAGCCAGAGTGCATTCGTCGTTTTTTTTGATACACCATGATCCAGACAGATCTTGGATCACTGATCCTGATCCCGATCACCCCAAAGGAACGCACGAGTGGAAGAACGAAATATTGCAAAAGAGAAACATTCGTAGCTTAAAAATTCCAACTGGCGGGAGGCAGACCAGTTGGCTATTTGCAAGAATGACCGACAAGTTGAACGTAAGGTCCACTAAGAAACAATTCCAGCTTAGAAGTCAGAGCATGACTTGGACTCTTTTTCTGTTGCAGGTCTGTACCGGTATCAGCGAATGATGGAAAATGGCACCACATCTGTGCGAGTTGGAAAAACACTGGTGCATGGCAATTCTACAAAGATGGATTGCTGCACATGCACAGCGTCGGTTTCCAGTCAGGATACACTATCCTGGGTGGAGGATCATTGATGCTGGGGCAAGAACAGGATAACCTAGGAGGAGGCTTGTCGTCAGGGCAGTCCCTTAAGGGAATGTTGGCAAACGTCAACGTCTGGAGTAGTGTGCTTACAGCAAATGAAATTAATGTGCTGTCCAAGTCTTGCAAAGCCAAGAAGGCCGGAAGTGTGTACAAGTGGGGAGACTTCTTATACGGCGTTAAAGGCAAGACAGCGATTGTTATTCCTTCTCCATGTGTCCCTTGACTCTCTGCTGATCTGTTGGGGAAGAATGCCTTGACAGAGTGCCACTGGAAGGCCGGGTAGTCAAGCAGTAAAGAAAAGACTTAACTTTGTAGATAAAACTGTTCTAATGTAATTGTAATCGAACCGAGAGCGCAAATGTAACAATGATAAGAATAAATTTGCTGGCCTCACTGTGAGTCCTTGTTCTCTTGAGTGTTCAAAAGTACATTTGGTGTTCTCAAATTACAATTCCTAAGAACATTGAGTGGTGATCCGAGGGGTAACGCTTCATGATGTTCTTAGAGCGAGCTAACGTTGCGTTATCTTCCTGTAGGTGCGTGATGTTTCCTAGGGATAACGTTGTGTGACGTTCTAAAATTATGATGCAGAGACTAAATGCAAAAGCGGACTGAAGAAAAATGGATCCGAAAAGTAAACAGCAACGTCCCTGGATGCTGTTTAGTAACACTGACCAAAGAGGCGCGAAAACCTAACGATGGTATGGGAAGATCATGTCAGACTTTGCAGTACATCTGACAAAAATGCCGGTTTTCAGTGGCGGATCCAGACCTTCAGCTAGGAGAGGAGGCTTGATTTACTTGCTCTGCTGGCTTTTTTACCTTCTGTCATTTCTTCTTTTTTACCCAAAATAAGGAGGTCCGGGCCCCTCTCCTTGATCCGCCACTGCTTTTTCGACGGCTGTGATAAAATATATATTTTCTTATTTGACTCGATCTTTATGGCCCCAATATGAAGGGCAGCCGCTTTGAGCCACGTTTAGACACTAACAAATTGATCATTTGACGTTTGGCGATTAAATTTTAGGCCGATTGAAGGTTGACGGTTAATTACCCCATTGAGACCTATTCCCGCAGTTGAAGTATTGAAAACATCAAAAAGTGTCTAATCCTGAGTGTTAGACATTGGGACAAGGGTCAATACTCGAATCTGCTAAGGGAGCGTTTCTCTGAAACCAATCAACGCTTTATTAGATAGATCCGGATATTTTTTTGGTCTTACTTTGGGGGTCTTGATCTTAGGGGTCTTGGTTGAAAACAACCGGAGACTGAGAAACGTCAATTCAGAGTGAGTCAGTCCCGGGGGGGGGGAGGGGGTACTCCCTTTTAAGGGCTTAATTGGGACGTGGGCCCAGCCAGGGTATGTTGTTTCGGGATTTTTGTCTTAAACAGGGTATCGAATTTGTCATTTTTTGTCTTAATCAGGGTATCGATTTATCAATTTTTGTCTTAAATGGGATATATTTTCTTGGACGATAAACAGAAATTTTTTTCAAGCTCTTGTAAATTATTATTGCCTTCCGTTGACATTGACATTGATACCTGGTACATTAAATTTCCATTGATTACACAACAAGAAAGCCACACAATTTGTAACCGCAACTTTTAATCTATGTCTTAAATAGGGTATCAAAAATCGGAATTCTATCCTAAACAGGGTTGGATAATCAGCGATATTTGTCTTAAACAGGGTCAGGGTATGAAGGGCCGGGCCGCACCTCTCCCCCAAGGGATATATCGAGTACCCCCCCGGGGAGTCAGTTTACCCACAAACGGTATATTTTCAACCATCGAAGGTACCGTAACCCCACCCCCACCCCATAACGACCCTTCCTTGGCAAAACAGAGGAAGCTTATATCAGTTTTATTTGCATTTGGGCATACCATAACAGCTTTTAAAATAATAATTTGCCCGGCTTATTGATTCTTGACTGTCGTTCTTGCGAGGTAGATTGTAAATAAGAGTCCATAATCTCGTGTAACAGGTCATACCGCACCATCAAGTAGCCATCCTTTCCTCTGGTAACGGCGAATGAATACAACTTTTTTGCTTCTTGTGCGATTACGCCGCACTCTTCCCCGGTCAGTCCAAAGGTCTTCTCAGCGATTTCGTTCCATTCCCAGCAGGCACCCTCGAGTTTGATGACGCTGTAAGGAGAGTGGGATATAGTAGTAATGTTTCGCTTCAAATCCCTGTCGCTCAACAAAGCTGCCCCAGCAAATCCAGCTATAACAGGCACGATGGCACCGAGCCACCCACTTTTTTTTCTTCTCATTTGTTCCTGAAGCATCGCAATAGTTTTCAGTTGTTCTTCGAGGAGTTGTTTAAAATTCTTTTCCTTCAACTGAGCTTCTTCCTTTTCTCTCTTTACCTTAGCGATCAGGTCTTCTTTGATCGCCAGTTCATGCTGAAATTTCTTTTCCTGTTCCTCGCGCCTTTTCTCCGCGGCTAACCTCTCACTCTCCGCCTCTTTCGCCTTCCGTTCCAGCTCCTCGACTTTCCTCTTTTCCTCAACAATGCGCTGTAGATCATTCCGAGCAGCGGCAATCTCATTTTCCAAAACGCACTCCATTTCAAACGCCCTCAAAGTGTCTTCCAGTTTGGCCTCTATTGTGTCTGCCGTCAATTCAGCAAATAGTGGCTCAACGAATTTGATATAACTTCTGCTGCAGATATTCTTTTCTATCGTATCATAAACGCTTCCAAAATCAGGCCGCGAGTTTTTGTTCATAGTTTCAATTAATCTAACAGTGAGTTCAACCAAAGCTTGGCCATCTATGTAACTTCCTCCAAGTGTCTTCTTTACTGGAAATTGTTTGAACTTTTCAACTAAACGTTCCATGACGCCCCAGTACTGCAGTTTACTAAGCTTCTCAAAGTCACTTAACAAATCCCGTTCCCTCTCTTGCAGGTACGGAATCTTTATGACAGAAATTTGATTCCTTGGGAAGTGCTTAGCAATAATCCGCCTTTCTTCTTTCATGTTCTTCTGGAAGGAGGCTCCCACTATGGAATCCCTTGTGTAATCCTCGATGGTTTTACCTTCCCCAGGATCTTTCAGTGAACCTTGCCGGATGACTACCTGTAGTTTTGGAAAGTTTTCCAAGCTAACGTTTGGAAAAACAAGATCACTCAAACGTGACATGTGAAACAGGAAGTGCAGGTTGTTGTTTTGAACCATCTCACGGACAAACAAGTTTAAACCGGATGATATCAGGGCTGTAAACATGCTCAGGTGAGTCGTGAGAGCATCATCTCCTAAATTTGTACCTTCAACATCCAGTAACACAACGTTTCCTCCTTGTTCGTCACGGGGCTGAATAACCTGAGCCCACACGTCACGCGTGACAGGTAGAAGTGTGTCGCCCGTCTTGAACACTTCTTCGATGTAGGTTTGATTCGCTCCACTCCAGATGTGGTTGATTAAGTTAAGTGTCGTCGATTTTCCAATTCTTGCATCTCCTATAACAGCAATTACTCGTATCGGTTGCTGTAGCTCTGCAATCTCAAGCAGAAGATCCTTGTTCAACTCAAATATTTCGGTTTCACTGTTGAATGTCAGCAAAGGTTGAGCCGGTTTCCCTTCAGAATACCAAGCAAAGAGCATCAGTAACGTGTAAATCACTGGGAAATTCATCCTGTTCAACCTCTTAAAAGTCTAAGCGATGCTATACTTGGGGGAGGGTATAGGGATGTTTACCGTTTAACGAGGTATTCTGCGTGATTGCTAATTCGACGGTGTCACTAAGTACGGGAAGTTTCCCTTTCAAGTTCAAATGAACTTTCCTATTTTCGAGGTAATCGAAACCCAGACTAGGGGTTTTTCCCGGAAAGCGACTTCCAAAGTATCGGTGAATAAACTTGCCATTTGTCTTCGTAAGCAAATTAGCTCTAGTCTTTCTTTTGTTCTTTGCCACAGACGCGAAACACTACAATGTCACTCACTCCGAACAATATAAGTTTTGGAACATGCTGTGGTATTATATATAGCACGGTCTGGGAGCAGATTGGTGGGGGTGGGGAGGGTGCTATGCAGTTTATCTGATTTATAATGGCCAAGTGCATCTTCAGTACTTGACTGAATGAATTCTTCATCACTAATAGACTATGTATAGATGGTAAAAACTAAGATTTATTGTTTATGGCTATGACATTCCACTGTGATCCTTCAGATCACTGCGACTTTAGGGGGTCTGACAGGGGAGGTGTAGTTATTTTCAAACATGACGAAAATAGACTTTTCAATCGGTCACAATCAATCAACCATTTCCTCTAATTCTAAAAAAGTGAAAGCCACAAACAGAAAGGAAAATACCGGCGCCAAAGCTGGTTGACGTGTCACCATGTCGCCTTTGCTTGCATGAGCTATGCATAATGCTGCGAGGGTTTACCGGGCAGTATGGCACACAAGGACTTCTCAACAAGAATCAAACCACGATGGACTCTGCAACAAGAGTGTTTCAAGTTGTTTGGATGCTTTTGTTCCATTTGTTTGGCTGCTGCTGTTCAAGGGGAAAAAGCCGAGCCCCTTCTTAAGGACGTTCGCGCCAATTGTTACTGCGCATCCTTACTGCGCACGAAATTCACATGTCACGTCATGCATCGCGCGCGCGCGCTAAGTAGTAAAATGAACAAAGATAGGGCAGGTGCCCATTGCTTAATCTTTGATTGGCTTTAACGATCTTGAACGTTCGGTGACCCCTACTTTTCTTTTCAGAAACAGATTTAATTTACAATTATCTCCACATTGTCCAAAAATGAACAAAAAATCAATGTGGGAAGTTAAAGTTAAAGGCGCGTGAAACTATGGTCGCTAAATGCGAACTTGTTCTTTGAATACCCTCACCACTTGACTTAATTCTCTTAAAAGGTCCATTTAACATATTTTGGCAGAGAACACTTCCCTTCAAAGCTCTAACTGCAATATTTTGGGACTTTCAGCCACTTTGGTATTTTTCGCTTTTGAAGCACGATTAACTCAGATTTAGGTGTTTTCTGGGCATGTTCTCTCTGAAACGAAGTCGGTGACCCCCCTTTTTTTTACATTTCTGACAGCACTAACTCATTATCTTTTAATGGTAAAATTTTTAGAAAAAAATCAATGTTAGAAAATTTTCGCGCGAACGTCCTTAAGTTCAATAACGAGAGTGAAACATTTGAGTTCAATCAAGAGGCCCTGAACGAAGTTTCAAAACTACCTAGTCGCATTCGAGTCATTACTTTCCTTGGAGACGCAAAAGTTGGAAGATCGACCGCACTTAATGCACTTGTCATCGGCTTCCCCGGGGAGGGGGGGGGGGTGGGACCCCGGGTCTCCAGTATTTGGCGAAGCCAAGCACCCAACTGGATTTGAAGATGCACCACAGAACTTTATTTTGGTTCATTGAACGGTTAGCAAATACTCGGACTTTGCATTCTGGTGACAATTGAACTTTAAATATTTTTTTTCTTAAATGCTATATTAGCTGCTCGCAGTCTGGTGAAAATTTCAACTTTTCTTCCCGCCCTGAATTCCCCAGATTTTGTTTCAAATCTATTCGGAGTGATGAAGAATGTTACGAAAAATTGTTGCTTGACTTGGAAGGTTCGTGTGTATGCAAATTTAGTCTAGAATCTTCGTGCATATTTAATTGGTTTTGCATCACGGTGACTAAGCAGTTTTACGTATGATACTGTAAATAGTTTTATGTTGTAATGTTACTTTATACAGTTGAGCCGGAAAGTTCTAGAACCTTATGCTGTAAAGTATATAAGCGGATCGGTGTAGCGTTTTGAAGGAGAGTGTTTTTTTAGATAGTATGTTGTAGAAGAGAGTACGTGTTTACTGAAGTGTGACAAAGGTCGCGAGTAAAGTTTGGCGGAGGCCGTGTTTGTTAAAGTGTGAGAGAGGTTACGTGAATATTTGGCAGAGGCCGTGTGTTTATACAAGTGTAACGCAGGTTGAAGTATAATTTACAAGCCTAGCGTGTGCTTGTCGTGAAGTTTTGTGTGGAATTCACTACGTTCGTTTCGAATAAACAACCTTGTTGCTGTTTCGACAACCCTGCGTTCTGTTTAGATTGCAAACTACCTGCCACTTCAAACAACGAACTCGCAACAAAGAACAAGGGAAAGCACACTATCATGATGGTTCATTGTGCTTCTAAACACAATAATATATACACAGGGGAATTTTAAAGTTGCTTATGCCTACAAATACGTGCAAATTTTTGACGGATGTTGTGTTTGATAGACAAAAAACAATGGATTTTAAAACATATTTTCTTCTTCTCCTCCGCCATCTTGCCATCGATCGAGCGAACAATCGATCGTTCCCAATCTCCTCTCGCTTGAACAGAAGTCCCCACATTCTCCCCGAGAGTAGGGCATTCAAAAATCTAAGTCCCCACATTTCCCCCATCACAAGGGCAGAAATTTGTTGCAATGTCCCCATAAAGTCCCCGTATTGACTTCAAACACGGCCTCCGCCAAACTTCATTTCATGGGAAAGATTTTTTCTAATACACCTTGACCCATTGTAACTCTTATCATACATAATGTAAGTTTTTGTATTTTAAACATTTTAGTCAGTAGTTACTAAGAATATTTTAGTCTAGTTTTAAACACGGTTCCTAGGAAGACCATGAAAAGTGATATGATTTCGTGTATAAATAAAGATTGATGATGATGATGATGATGATGATGATGATGATGATGATGATGATGTATTCCCCCACATCAGCCCGGGGTCCCCCCCCCCCACTCCCCCCTCGAGGAAGCCGATGACAAGTGTATAACAAAATATTTCACATCTTACGTGGAAGTGATCAGAGCCACATCGAAGAGATATTTCCGAGTGATAACACTGTTGTGTCTGTCACGCGTGACGTCCAGATTCACATCATTCATCCACAAAATGAAGAGGGAAACATCTTTATTCTACTCGAGGTTCAAGGTGTCAAAAATATAGGGGAAGATGCACCCGATTACTACCTCAGCTTGTTCGCAGCACTTAGGTCGTCCGACGCAATCGTTTTTGTCCACGGAAGATTTGACAATAACATGCACTTTTTGTCCGTCATGTCACGCCTGCGTGATCGTATTTTCCCGCATGTCCATGTGGGTAGCTTTGGCTCACTAAGAGTTGTTATGAGAGATGCGCTTCGCGCCCCAGATGGTCACACAATCGAGGACTTCGTTAGAGATTTTATCGTGGAACCTACATTTGAGAAGAACTTACAAAAAGAAAGGGAAACCATTGCCGAATACTTCCAAAAGGATCAAATTTCCTTGAGCCAGATTCCACACGCCACCGATAGTACAGTGTTCCGCGACGCTAGAAAACTGAGCAGGAGTGATTATGGATTCGCAATATTATGGAATTCATGGCTGCAAAGTTAAAAGACGTTCCAGTAAAGAAGTCTTCTACGGGACTTCCCCTAGATGGGAAAGCATTGGTTAAACATGCTGAAGTCATACAGTCCATAAATAAAAACTCCTTGCCTAAGTTTGGAAATCTTCAGATTCTTTATGAAGGTATGAAAACCAAGGATCAAGAAAAAGTCATCAAATACATATTTTCGTTGGCAGCTGACAAAGTGGAAGATAAAATAGACGACGTCTTGGGAGCTTTAAAGAAAAAAAGGCGTCTCAGAAAGCGAGATCAACACTGCTAGAAAAGATCTGCAAGAAATTGTCAAGGTGAAGAGAAAAGAAGAGGAGATCCAACTAAAGCTGCGAAATGCGGTGGACAAACTGATTGAGGTAACAATGAAAATCAAAGAAAATGAAGAGAAGTTTCCAAAAATACTCGCCAAAAAGGATGAAGAGCTCGCTAAAGAAAGGAAAGCTGAAAAAAACGTGGAAAAGAACTTAGGTGAACCGTCTTGAGCAGTAATGTGAGGAACAAAGGCGATCTATTCAGTCAATGAAGGAAGAACCGAGTGACTCGAAAGGAGGATGGTTCGGTTGTAGCGATGCTTAGCGACATTGTCCTTAAAACAACAACAAAAAAACTGAACAGCACTGCCTAGTTCACATGCTATCATCGCACTCACTGGAGTCTGCTGGAAATGGAAGGAAATATATAAATTATTTGAACTTACTGGGGAGAACTGTGGAGTTATTGTGCAAGTCGTTAATTCAGGGGCTGTGTCCTTGGTCTGTATCAGTGGGAAAAAATGGCTACCTTTAGGCGCGGTGTTCCATGTTCGATGACTTGACACGAGCAAAGAGACAACAACCTCTTCATTCACTTTCGGAAGTTACCACCCTATCCTTGCATACGGCAGTTGCGCCTGCAGTACTTGTGACAGTCAAAACTTAGCTGTCCTGCCGACACGACACGATAATTATAGTCATTTTCTGCGCAGTTAACACAAATAAAGACAATGCAAATGATGTTTTGGCTTCTTCTGATAGTTAACTGGAGAAATCTGGATTTAATTTGATGAGGATCAACATATTTTATTTAGAATAACAGAACTTTCATCCTACCTGGCGACACTCGACGAACTACGAGCGAGCTGCCTGAAGTTGGTGCCAAATTAGAAGTTTAGAGGCTGAACATGTTTCATAATGTTCACTTTTTACAATCTGATATGGTTTCTGGAATTATAAAGTTTTTTTCCTGAATATCTGATTCCGTTTCCACTGAGAAAAGTTGCCGACTTCAATGCTTTTCTTGTTACTTTACATTGAATTCAGGACAGTAAAGTTTTTCCCGCCTGCTGAATCCTAATTGGTTAATTTAAATTTTAGGCGCCGCAGCCGTATGCAGGGTTGACGGCCTGATCACGTGGTCAACGTTACGTACATGACTCCTAAGAAAGGCCCCATTTATCTCCACCACCCTTGTACCTGATTCGTTAAATAACTTTTAAAAGCTTCTCTAGTTCAGGATTCATTTTGTTATAATGCGTTTCTTTGGGAAAATTTAAGATCGGATTCTAAATTTTAAAAAAAATGAATTTTACGTTTCTTTGCTATAAAATAGGTTAACTCTGAAGATCGCTTGGAGCATGGTGGGAAACCAAACCAAAGATTCCACTCTGAAGAATCTAGTCTTGAATTTTCCCAAAGAGAGTGGATTCGCCTGTTAGAGTATGCACCTGCAAGTAGATTTTAAAATGACCACAGTTAATCGACGCGAATAAATGCAAAAATGGCTGCCTTTGAATTATTGTCTTTTATAACACAGCTATATGCTACCGTGCGCTCTTATTGGCTAACTTTTTTATGAAAAAGAAATGGATGGTTCATAGAGATGGTTCAGGCTGACGTCATTCACAGGAAAAAATACCGGATTCCCATTTTTAGATATTTTAGGGTATTTAAAGAATACCCACAAAAAATCCCAAATTTGGAAGAGCGAGACAAGTCCCAATCAGGGAACTTGGTTGGGAATTCCCTGGTTGGGACTTGTCTCACTTTGCCAGATTTGGGATTTGTATTGGTATTCTTTAAATACCCTAAAATATCCAAAAATGGGAATCTGTTATTTTTTCCTGTGCTTATGATGAAATTTCTTGCCGGCAAAAGTTTTTCGCAACTTTTTTCTAACTTTAGCTGTTACTAATGGCTAGTTTTATCCGATATTTGAGTTAGGGTTTCTCGATGACTTTGAAGATCTAGAAAACGTGTCTGAAATTTTTGCAGAAACATCGGAAGCGTGGAAAGATCAACAAAGCGAAAGTGCTACCGGTGAAAACAACACGTGCACGTGCACGAGGGTCTATTATAGGGGGTCGTACATTCCGT
>JAHPZR010015856.1:32500-35000 GCA_019787425.1 Platygyra sinensis | reverse complement strand
CTTCTTGCCAGACTCTACCCGGTTTGAGCATATCAGAAAATTTTACCGAAGGAAACTGAAGAAAACTGAAATCAAAGCCAAACATACGTCAAAAAATGGCGATGTTTGAGTAGTTTTAATTTGAGACTAAAAGCCTTGATATCAGAGGTGACTGTTGAACAGCAAATTTTGGCCCTTGTTTGTCATGTTTCAGTAGCTTTGACTAGAAAATAGCAAAAAGAACGAGAATATTAATTAACTTTCGATTGAGGTCACTGGCGCGCGCTTCGTGATCTTACATAACCCTATTGAGCCACCTTAAGCCAATTTTGAGTGCCGGTTTGCGGTTTCATTCACATTTATCTGGCGGTTTACGGTTAAGAAATTATCGTGCGGTTGCGGGAAATCATAAATTTAGCTCGCGGTTTTCGGTTTTTGCGTGTTTTTGTGGCGGTTATTCAAACAGAGTTAAGAGGCTCAGAAGACTGAGCGGTAACTTTATCTTGCTTAAAGCTTCTCTCTTTAACAAAGGATTGCCTTTTAGGGCTAGAACAAGTCAGTCAGGGCTTCCCTCTGTGTCCCCGGCCATGTGGGGAGGGGTGGGGAGGTAATTTGATATAAGGCCAGGCTTCAAAGCTTTGCTACGTGCTGTTAAAAGATCGGTCATGAGGATAATCGTTCTACCTGTAGGGCGGTGTCGGTTTATAGAAGAAAACAAAAGCGTTTGGCGGTTTCGGAGGAACAAAATATGGCGGTTTACGGAATGTACGACCCCCTATAATAGACCCTCGTGCACGTGCACGTGTTGTTTTCACCGGTAGCACTTTCGCTTTGTTGATCTTTCCACGCTTCCGATGTTTCTGCAAAAATTTCAGACACGTTTTCTAGATCTTCAAAGTCATCGAGAAACCCTAACTCAAATATCGGATAAAACTAGCCATTAGTAACAGCTAAAGTTAGAAAAAAGTTGCGAAAAACTTTTGCCGGCAAGAAATTTCATCATAAGCACAGGAAAAAATAACAGATTCCCATTTTTGGATATTTTAGGGTATTTAAAGAATACCAATACAAATCCCAAATCTGGCAAAGTGAGACAAGTCCCAACCAGGGAATTCCCAACCAAGTTCCCTGATTGGGACTTGTCTCGCTCTTCCAAATTTGGGATTTTTTGTGGGTATTCTTTAAATACCCTAAAATATCTAAAAATGGGAATCCGGTATTTTTTCCTGTGAATGACGTCAGCCTGAACCATCTCTATGAACCATCCATTTCTTTTTCATAAAAAAGTTAGCCAATAAGAGCGCACGGTAGCATATAGCTGTGTTATAAAAGACAATAATTCAAAGGCAGCCATTTTTGCATTTATTCGCGTCGATTAACTGTGGTCATTTTAAAATCTACTTGCAGGTGCATACTCTAACAGGCGAATCCACTCTCTTTGGGAAAATTCAAGACTAGATTCTTCAGAGTGGAATCTTTGGTTTGGTTTCCCACCATGCTCCAAGCGATCTTCAGAGTTAACCTATTTTATAGCAAAGAAACGTAAAATTCATTTTTTTTAAAATTTAGAATCCGATCTTAAATTTTCCCAAAGAAACGCATTATAACAAAATGAATCCTGAACTAGAGAAGCTTTTAAAAGTTATTTAACGAATCAGGTACAAGGGTGGTGGAGATAAATGGGGCCTTTCTTAGGAGTCATGTACGTAACGTTGACCACGTGATCAGGCCGTCAACCCTGCATACGGCTGCGGCGCCTAAAATTTAAATTAACCAATTAGGATTCAGCAGGCGGGAAAAACTTTACTGTCCTGAATTCAATGTAAAGTAACAAGAAAAGCATTGAAGTCGGCAACTTTTCTCAGTGGAAACGGAATCAGATATTCAGGAAAAAAACTTTATAATTCCAGAAACCATATCAGATTGTAAAAAGTGAACATTATGAAACATGTTCAGCCTCTAAACTTCTAATTTGGCACCAACTTCAGGCAGCTCGCTCGTAGTTCGTCGAGTGTCGCCAGGTAGGATGAAAGTTCTGTTATTCTAAATAAAATATGTTGATCCTCATCAAATTAAATCCAGATTTCTCCAGTTAACTATCAGAAGAAGCCAAAACATCATTTGCATTGTCTTTATTTGTGTTAACTGCGCAGAAAATGACTATAATTATCGTGTCGTGTCGGCAGGACAGCTAAGTTTTGACTGTCACAAGTACTGCAGGCGCAACTGCCGTATGCAAGGATAGGGTGGTAACTTCCGAAAGTGAATGAAGAGGTTGTTGTCTCTTTGCTCGTGTCAAGTCATCGAACATGGAACACCGCGCCTAAAGGTAGCCATTTTTTCCCACTGATACAGACCAAGGACACAGCCCCTGAATTAACGACTTGCACAATAACTCCACAGTTCTCCCCAGTAAGTTCAAATAATTTATATATTTCCTTCCATTTCCAGCAGACTCCAGTGAGTGCGATGATAGCATGTGAACTAGGCAGTGCTGTTCAGTTTTTTTGTTGTTGTTTTA
>JAHPZR010015856.1:0-27500 GCA_019787425.1 Platygyra sinensis | reverse complement strand
AAGGAGGAAACGTTGTGTTACTGGATGTTGAAGGTACAAATTTAGGAGATGATGCTCTCACGACTCACCTGAGCATGTTTACAGCCCTGATATCATCCGGTTTAAACTTGTTTGTCCGTGAGATGGTTCAAAACAACAACCTGCACTTCCTGTTTCACATGTCACGTTTGAGTGATCTTGTTTTTCCAAACATTAGCTTGGAAAACTTTCCAAAACTACAGGTAGTCATCCGGCAAGGTTCACTGAAAGATCCTGGGGAAGGTAAAACCATCGAGGATTACACAAGGGATTCCATAGTGGGAGCCTCCTTCCAGAAGAACATGAAAGAAGAAAGGCGGATTATTGCTAAGCACTTCCCAAGGAATCAAATTTCTGTCATAAAGATTCCGTACCTGCAAGAGAGGGAACGGGATTTGTTAAGTGACTTTGAGAAGCTTAGTAAACTGCAGTACTGGGGCGTCATGGAACGTTTAGTTGAAAAGTTCAAACAATTTCCAGTAAAGAAGACACTTGGAGGAAGTTACATAGATGGCCAAGCTTTGGTTGAACTCACTGTTAGATTAATTGAAACTATGAACAAAAACTCGCGGCCTGATTTTGGAAGCGTTTATGATACGATAGAAAAGAATATCTGCAGCAGAAGTTATATCAAATTCGTTGAGCCACTATTTGCTGAATTGACGGCAGACACAATAGAGGCCAAACTGGAAGACACTTTGAGGGCGTTTGAAATGGAGTGCGTTTTGGAAAATGAGATTGCCGCTGCTCGGAATGATCTACAGCGCATTGTTGAGGAAAAGAGGAAAGTCGAGGAGCTGGAACGGAAGGCGAAAGAGGCGGAGAGTGAGAGGTTAGCCGCGGAGAAAAGGCGCGAGGAACAGGAAAAGAAATTTCAGCATGAACTGGCGATCAAAGAAGACCAGATCGCTAAGGTAAAGAGAGAAAAGGAAGAAGCTCAGTTGAAGGAAAAGAATTTTAAACAACTCCACGAAGAACAACTGAAAACTATTGCGATGCTTCAGGAACAAATGAGAAGAAAAAAAAGTGGGTGGCTCGGTGCCATCGTGCCTGTTATAGCTGGATTTGCTGGGGCAGCTTTGTTGAGCGACAGGGATTTGAAGCGAAACATTACTACTATATCCCACTCTCCTTACAGCGTCATCAAACTCGAGGGTGCCTGCTGGGAATGGAACGAAATCGCTGAGAAGACCTTTGGACTGACCGGGGAAGAGTGCGGCGTAATCGCACAAGAAGCAAAAAAGTTGTATTCATTCGCCGTTACCAGAGGAAAGGATGGCTACTTGATGGTGCGGTATGACCTGTTACACGAGATTATGGACTCTTATTTACAATCTACCTCGCAAGAACGACAGTCAAGAATCAATAAGCCGGGCAAATTATTATTTTAAAAGCTGTTATGGTATGCCCAAATGCAAATAAAACTGATATAAGCTTCCTCTGTTTTGCCAAGGAAGGGTCGTTATGGGGTGGGGGTGGGGTTACGGTACCTTCGATGGTTGAAAATATACCGTTTGTGGGTAAACTGACTCCCCGGGGGGGTACTCGATATATCCCTTGGGGGAGAGGTGCGGCCCGGCCCTTCATACCCTGACCCTGTTTAAGACAAATATCGCTGATTATCCAACCCTGTTTAGGATAGAATTCCGATTTTTGATACCCTATTTAAGACATAGATTAAAAGTTGCGGTTACAAATTGTGTGGCTTTCTTGTTGTGTAATCAATGGAAATTTAATGTACCAGGTATCAATGTCAATGTCAACGGAAGGCAATAATAATTTACAAGAGCTTGAAAAAATTTCTGTTTATCGTCCAAGAAAATATATCCCATTTAAGACAAAAATTGATAAATCGATACCCTGATTAAGACAAAAAATGACAAATTCGATACCCTGTTTAAGACAAAAATCCCGAAACAACATACCCTGGCTGAGCCCACGTCCCAATTAAGCCCTTAAAAGGGAGTACCCCCCTCCCCCCCCGGGACTGACTCACTCTGAATTGACGTTTCTCAGTCTCCGGTTGTTTTCAACCAAGACCCCTAAGATCAAGACCCCCAAAGTAAGACCAAAAAAATATCCGGATCTATCTAATAAAGCGTTGATTGGTTTCAGAGAAACGCTCCCTTAGCAGATTCGAGTATTGACCCTTGTCCCAATGTCTAACACTCAGGATTAGACACTTTTTGATGTTTTCAATACTTCAACTGCGGGAATAGGTCTCAATGGGGTAATTAACCGTCAACCTTCAATCGGCCTAAAATTTAATCGCCAAACGTCAAATGATCAATTTGTTAGTGTCTAAACGTGGCTCAAAGCGGCTGCCCCTCATATTGGGGCCATAAAGATCGAGTCAAATAAGAAAATATATATTTTATCACAGCCGTCGAAAAAGCAGTGGCGGATCAAGGAGAGGGGCCCGGACCTCCTTATTTTGGGTAAAAAAGAAGAAATGACAGAAGGTAAAAAAGCCAGCAGAGCAAGTAAATCAAGCCTCCTCTCCTAGCTGAAGGTCTGGATCCGCCACTGAAAACCGGCATTTTTGTCAGATGTACTGCAAAGTCTGACATGATCTTCCCATACCATCGTTAGGTTTTCGCGCCTCTTTGGTCAGTGTTACTAAACAGCATCCAGGGACGTTGCTGTTTACTTTTCGGATCCATTTTTCTTCAGTCCGCTTTTGCATTTAGTCTCTGCATCATAATTTTAGAACGTCACACAACGTTATCCCTAGGAAACATCACGCACCTACAGGAAGATAACGCAACGTTAGCTCGCTCTAAGAACATCATGAAGCGTTACCCCTCGGATCACCACTCAATGTTCTTAGGAATTGTAATTTGAGAACACCAAATGTACTTTTGAACACTCAAGAGAACAAGGACTCACAGTGAGGCCAGCAAATTTATTCTTATCATTGTTACATTTGCGCTCTCGGTTCGATTACAATTACATTAGAACAGTTTTATCTACAAAGTTAAGTCTTTTCTTTACTGCTTGACTACCCGGCCTTCCAGTGGCACTCTGTCAAGGCATTCTTCCCCAACAGATCAGCAGAGAGTCAAGGGACACATGGAGAAGGAATAACAATCGCTGTCTTGCCTTTAACGCCGTATAAGAAGTCTCCCCACTTGTACACACTTCCGGCCTTCTTGGCTTTGCAAGACTTGGACAGCACATTAATTTCATTTGCTGTAAGCACACTACTCCAGACGTTGACGTTTGCCAACATTCCCTTAAGGGACTGCCCTGACGACAAGCCTCCTCCTAGGTTATCCTGTTCTTGCCCCAGCATCAATGATCCTCCACCCAGGATAGTGTATCCTGACTGGAAACCGACGCTGTGCATGTGCAGACAATCCATCTTTGTAGAATTGCCATGCACCAGTGTTTTTCCAACTCGCACAGATGTGGTGCCATTTTCCATCATTCGCTGATACCGGTACAGA
Source organism: Platygyra sinensis (assembly GCA_019787425.1). Classification (NCBI taxonomy): domain Eukaryota; kingdom Metazoa; phylum Cnidaria; class Anthozoa; order Scleractinia; family Merulinidae; genus Platygyra; species Platygyra sinensis. The sequence continues at coordinate 24,033 of JAHPZR010015856.1, read as the reverse complement.
CCTGCAATAGAAAAAGAGTCCAAGTCATGCTCTGACTTCTAAGCTGGAGTTGTTTCTTAGTGGACCTTACGTTCAACTTGTCGGTCATTCTTACAAATAGCCAACTGGTCTGCCTCCCGCCAGTTGGAATTTTTAAGTTACGAATGTTTCTCTTTTGCAATATTTCGTTCTTCCACTCGTGCGTTCCTTTGGGGTGATCGGGATCAGGATCAGTGATCCAAGATCTGTCTGGATCATGGTGTATCAAAAAAACCGACGAATGCACTCTGGCTAAGGATTCACCAGTTCCTTTGTTGCACCATGCACCGCCGCCTGGTAAGCTCAGTTGATAGAGCGCCGGACTGCAGTGCGGGAGGTCGCGGGTTCAAACCTCGACCAGACCAACACTCAGGGTCTAAAAATAACTGAAGAAAACGTGCGCCTTTGTTATTATATCTGCAAATGGTTAGACGTTTCAGGCCTTCTCAGATAAGTACTATAAACCGTAGGCCCTGTCTCCTGCATCTTCGATGATATGGTTAGCAGGGGACGTAAAAGAACCCACAGGCTTATCGTAAAGAGTAGGGCATGAAGGTCCCGGTGTTATGGATATTAGCTACGATAAAGCTACTCTACAATCCGAGGGTAAATAAAGTATTCACTCACCCACTCACCCATTCACCCACTCACCCAACCCCTGAATTCATTGTCAATTCAGGACAGACGCATTAAACACTGACGTCAAATTCTTTTTTTTTTTTTAAGGATAAAAATTGATCAATTGTCCGCTCTCACTCTTTTAACGCGTCGCATAAATTATAAAATCGTGTGTTTGTCTGCTTCACGGTTATTAACAATGAAAAATTAGCCAATGAGCGTGCGAAAATTATGCAGTTATCGTAAGAAGCCTCGACTGTGGTTCTGTTTCTGTTGTAAAGCACTTAGAAGCGGGAGAGCACGAAAGACGTGGTATGGGGAAAACGCGAGAACGCAGTTCGAGTGTTTCTCTCTACTTCTTTATTTGTTTTTATGGTAAAGGAATTTACTAATTTCCCCACGCATTCGCTAAATTGTGGCTCATGAAAACATGTACTTTTCCAATGGAAATTACGAAAGAAGGAGCTCAAAAGCTTTTGCGGGAATGAAGATGTCGAAATGTTGACATTGTATTTTTGAATGTAAGCTATTACAGTTTATTTACGGACTTTCATTCGCCAGCACAACAACAACAACAAACAAACAAACAACAACACACCAACATTTATTTATACCGAAAGAGAAAGAAATTACAAGCCCAGACTAGTGGCAAAGTTGGAAAAAAACTAGGGGGACTGAGCTGCGCACTTGCTCGACTCCAAGCACAGGAGCAAGCTCTCAACAGATTACTCGTCGGGTGAGCTATGATACGGAATTGTTTAGGCTTAGTTAATTCACGGTTGAGATAACCGGAGCCGTCGCTACTATGCAAGCGAGCTAGTGTTACTACACTGCATGTAAGTGTTGTTTGAGCACTTTTACAAAAATAAAGCTTCTCATCATAAACAGAGACAGCTCAATGGTATTCTCTGTCATTGTCTACTTCTTTAGTGTAATTTCTGCCTTCGTAATTTATTATAATGTCTTTCATCGATGAATAAATACTCGCTAGGTTAAGAATTTGTTTATGTCGCTTCGTGTTTTGTCGGAATCTTTGTACAGTTTTTACACTACTGTTTTCAAGGGTGGTCTTCATGAGCCATATTTACTGCTGACAAATAGCTCGTTTATAATTATTTTGGCTGAGTCGTACAGGGGATGTTTAATTTGGGTCAAATTTGTAGAAATTCGGAAGCAAAAATTTGAAAGCCAGCTTAATGTCATCGACCCGTTCTTTATTCTGTTCTCAGCCAATCAGAGGCGCGCGTTATATGGAACTTTAATATAGAGAGATGTCACCTGACTTTGTCCCCTCAATCCAAACAGTAAAACTTCTTGTTTGTAAAGAAAAGTAACTCATTAGCGTGCGCTGCTACAGAGTACTGAACGGTGGTTCCCAGTCTGATACGAGGACGTTGCATCCAGAGCGCACAGCCGTGACTGAGTACACTTGGCATACCCCCAGATGTTCGAATAGTCACTCACGCCTTTGTTCGGAAATAAAGCACATAGTCTGTAGGAGATAAAGGCAAAATTGATATTATGCTATTGTGCTTTAATTATGCCAGTGTACTAGTCTTTCTGTTCTGTTTTCTTTTTTTCCTTTTTTTTTGCTTGTTGCATTTGTTTAGTTTTGGGAGTCGTTAATTTACTTGATTAAAATAACGATTTAGATATAGAACTTAACAAAAAGAGAAGGGAGACTAAGTTAATTGCACGACGTTTCGAGGACATCTTGTCCTCATTGTCAAGTACCATTGAAACAGCTCTCGCAACCACACAAGCGTCTTATTTGGCACTTAGGGACGGTCAATTTTTATCGCCTTTGGGGGGGGCGAACCCCCCCTCCCTGGGACGTAACGATCGGTCCCTAAGAAGGGAGACAATAACTTCTAGCAAGTCTTTAGTGAAGTCTCAAAATCTGCCTCTCTCAAAACATGATTCTGGACGCTCACATTTAGAGGTCGTGAAAAATTACACAATTCATTTTATTTTAAAATTCTTTGGTATGGTGTGATGGCCATTTCTACCGGGTTTAATTTGATGTAAGGGTTTGAGTAGCTACAGGTTGAACTTGACGGGCTATCAAGTGATATTGCTTGGACGTACATGACGTACCAGTTAGTGGATAACCGCTGACGTATCCACTGAAAATTGATCCAAAACAAACACAGGCGAGTAAAGAAAACATCATATTCCTTCAATCTGCAAACAAAACCACACAATCTTGCTAGATATAAAAGGGGAAAAAAAAGATAACATTCTTACTAAGGGACTGGTCAAAAAGTACAGGGGGGGGGGGGGGGGTGGGCCGGAGCATTTCGAAATGTGGTGGTTAGAAAACAGATGACCCACCCCTTCCATTTGGCACAAAACTGAGTGACCCACCCCTAAATAGAGGCTGAAAATCACATGACCCCCCCCCCCCCCCCCACTATAAGACATGACATATTTGGCTGCATAATCCGAAAAAAAAACACATTTTGTGGATGAAATTGTGATGTTCTTCACGTTTTAGATTTATTTGCCTAACAACAATGCAAAATTATGCAAAAATTATATTGTTTTCCATTACCCTTGCAACTTTAAGTCATGACTGTAAACTCTAAGAAAACTTGACCTTTAACTTTTCACACTAGGCCTCAAGGCACGTAGAACAGTGATCCATGTAGAAAACGGCTGTAGTGAGTCGCGGGAGTAATATAGCCAGACAGCTCCCAGATCCTTGTGCATGTGTCCCGTATCCTTGGGGAAAAATAGCATGTAGACCCAATATCATATCAACTCTTCGGTTTTCGTCCATCGTATCTTGATTAAAAATACATCACCACTGTTTGTGTTATAGTTTTAATCATGTAGACACAAGTTGGCCATTTGGTGTTCTTGTATACCAGCATGTCAACCGAGTGCAGTATTTTGAATATTTCTGCCCTGGGTCTCTTGCTCAATCCGTTAGCTTTTGTACAGATTTTACAATGCATAAGTTACCATCTCTTATTTGTACACCAGCCAAGTGTACTTTTTCAAATCCGGCTTGAAAAGTTTTTGATCCTTTGTAACTGAAAAGATTTTATTTTATAATACAATAAAAGGGAGTGACACACTCCAGCACCAACCCACAGTATGTCAAGTTCTTTACGCATAGCCAACAGCTCCCACATGTGTTGTGTGGAGCTGGGGCTTTCATAAAGGGGTGCTTTGCTGTCTATGACTGCCACTACCTGAGTGATATGGCTGTGCGCATCCCAGATCATGGGTTGGTCTTTGAGTGTGTCACTTGCTTTTATTTGTGCAAAACTGAAGAGTTACCTTTGTTGTAGATTGTGTCAAATGTGCGCCAATTCCCATAAAAAAAAAACAAAACAAAAAAAACAGGATGACCCACCCCTATGGGTAGCTGAAAATTGCATGACCCACCCCTTACCAAGGGTTCAAAAACTGATGACCCACCCCCTCTCTGCTCCGGCCCACCCCCCCCCCCCCAATACTTTTTTACCAGTCCCTAAACAAGTGCCTGGACTGTAGTGAGAACACTCACCATGGTCGTGGCAGTACCGATCGAGTGCATATGCATCGAGGTCTGTTCAAAAACGACTGATGCTAAGTTAGTAAGTGGTTTGTTAGATGGCCCGGCCGTTGGCATGGCAAAATCAATCCTGGCCATTAACGAACCAATTAGAACGCAGAAACGTAAGTAATTCACAAAACGAAATTTCTGTTAGCTCCATCCCGTGTAGAAGATTCCCTGCCGTTCTACGACGGTTGCCGAGTAATAGCCGAAGACGGTTTCAACTAAAAAAGACAAATTGATCACCAGAAATATCGCCAGCAGTTTCCAAACAAGATGTTTCTGAGCAGATTAAATCATTATTATGAATGAATCCAATACAACTGTTTCAGCTTAGAAGTGACGCATTCTTTTTAAAGGTGGTCTTATATCCTAAAAATTTTTTTTTAAAAATAAAATAACTCTGGGAGATAGTTTTGGCACCACGTGCTCGTTAAAAGGACTCAGTCACAGTCTGACTTCAAATATAAGCTTTTCCAGGCCATATGCTACAATACTTAATGAATAACTATTTTAGCTCTTAAGTGTTAAGAAAGTGGTGTTGATTGTAAACAGGATAACGTACTCGCCCAGAGCAATCAAAACGAAATGGATACATAGAGTTCAGGTTATTCAGCGGAAAATTGTGTAATACGAGTTTGGTCCACGAGCTGAACCTAAAGTGTAGTAACTGTTGTGATTGTAGTTAGGAGGATAGGAAGACAGGTAGCTAGATAAATAGACTGATTGAAATACCGTTTATAAAAGTTATCCAGGACATGATGGGCTCCTGAGTTATCGTTTCGTAAATTAGAGAACCAGAGCTTTGCTGTAAAGTATATTTCAAATGTGCTGAACTGAATACATTTTTCAAGTACTTCTAGACTCAGTAAACTCAACCGTTGCCATGGGCATGGCTATGTTGAAATGTAGTTAACGGTGTGCAGATTTCTTAATTTAAACGGTATTGAAGAAGTGACTAGAGCAAAATAGATAGCAATTAATTAAAACTCCATGAAGTTGATCTTAATTTTTTTTCTACTTCTGGCAAACAGGTGACATCCCACAACCTTCTGCATGGGGTAGTATTTTATGGTACTGACGCCAACACACTCCTTGCTCTTTTACAAAACAAGATTTGACTGTCAACCAAGCATATCGTGTAAGCTTCTGTTTTGTTCTGTGCAATGATTCTAATTTTTGACAGTTAACCCTTATTTTCAATGCTTTTTATATCCTTTTTTGGAAATTTAGATATACACCACACCCATTGGACAAATCATCTCCTGTCATGTGACAGACGTTAAATGTTACAATTTTGCAGCTTTATTGTATTACGATCTTATTGGTGTTTCATTACTCCAAGTTTTAGGAATTCTACTTAAGGTAATTCCCTTGAAATTGTTCTACTATCAAACCTTTTTGAAACTTGGCGTAATGAACATTCATGGTATGAACATTATAGAAATGCAATAAAAAAAATGGGGTCACCGTGCTTGTTTACGCGTTAGCAAGCTCTTAAAATGGGATATTTTACTAGTTGCGCGTTAAAAGTTCGAATCACCTTCATACAGAATTAAATCTTGGTCACTTGAAAAGAACAAAGTTTTGTCTTGAAAGTAAAGCTTCATTTATTGACGTAAGCAGTATTCCTACATTAAGCCGTTTTTGATTGCCTGCATGCGGGAATATTGCACTTTTTCGGACAGTTCCGTGGCCTTGGCCAAAATACACCCAGTTGGGAACTATTTTCCAAAAAACATCATGTCCTACTATCAAACTTTTTTCCCTCTTCAAATATGTTTTTCATTAGACTGCTCTTAACAAATACTTAAAAGAAAAATCGGGGGTCACCGTGCTCGTTTAAGAGAAAAAGAGAATTTATTCCGTTATCGAGCTTAGTTTGAGGGAAATCTCTTACGTTTTGCACGTGCTCGTGCGCGCGCGCTGGTGACGCGAAAATCGTGCGCAGTAGGGATGCGCAATGCAATACTAAGGAATTACCTTAAATACTTTGCAAAGTAAAAGTGTTGGCATGAAGTAAGTCGCTACACTGAAAAGTAGACATTTGATAAAAATGAACTTAAAGTTTCGTACAAGAAGGATTAAGCATTAACAAGCCACAAATAGCGGAGGGTTCTGATTGGATCTCGGAGAGGGGTGCAATGGTTGTTCTATTTTGTAAAAAATGACCGCACTTTTAGCAAATATTCCTTTTCACAAGGGAAATGAATGAGCCTGTGATGGCAATTAGTTACACCAATTGAGTTGTGCATGGCTTTAAATTAAAGCTTTTTCTACAGTCTCGTTTATATATCCATATTTTTGGCGCGTTCTCATGGTAAAACAATCGTTGCCGTAAACTTATACCGCTGTACACTCTTCTGCAGATTAGCAAGATCGTTTCAAAATGTTTTTCACAAATGCTTAAAGGTCTTACATCTAGTATTTTCAAGAAATTAAGTTTTTTCGTAAGCATCACCAAATTATATTGTATCATACCACCTTAAATTGTGAAACCTTATTCTTGGTCCCTGGCAACTTGAGTTACAACCTATATTCAAATGATACCTTTTGTAACTGTTACAAATTGTAAAATGTTTAAAAAGGTGTGAAAACTTAAAAGGTCTTCGAATAAAATCACGCAACATTTTATTTTCATTAGTTCCCAAACATTGAAAATGGGCCGATTATTTAAACAAAGTTTAGACAACGTTTATGAAAGTCATCGTCTAACCCACGTTTAAGCGACAAGTATCGATTATTTAAAGGTTGTTTTATCATAACAGTGTTTAGACAGTGTCTAATCACCGACTAGCGGGACAAATAGTAAGTAAGACCTGGTCAAAGGTAGGTTTAAACGCTGTTTAATGATATTTTCGTGGTCATTCATTATAAAAAAGGGGGACCTCTGCGCTACAGACAGTTAAAAAACTATTTCAATCGATGTAATGTACACGTTCGACAAATTCGGCACCTTAGCGATAGATTTAACCCATAAAAGCAATACGGCAACGAGGACTTTCGATTGCCTTTTCGCCTGAGAAAAGACTCGTTAAGTGACCTCATAAGAGAATGCAAGAGAGTTACTTGCGAATTATTTGGTGTATCTGTATTTGCTACATGTACAGTCATTCACAAGGTTTCAAGGGCTATTGTGAAACAAGAAGGATTATTCCTGCCATTCCTAGAAAACCTGGCTGATACCAAGAGAAAGTTTTATGATGTTGCACACTTTTCTTCTCTTCACTTCTCACTTTTTATGACGTTGTCCACTATTTATGACTATGTAAGTCATCGTTCTTTTTCGACTGGAGTTTCAGCCGCCCCATCATCTTGAAGCTGACTGAGGTCGCGCTTGATACTTTTAGGTTTCCAGGAGTTAAATAAGTCAAAATTTCTACTCATGTCTTTTTGTCCCAACGTTTCCTATCATATATAGCCTTTGCTATCTACTTCTAGAAAGTCTCTACCCAATTCGGCCAATAAAGTTTTCCTTTTTCGCTGAAATTTGTTTGACTTGTTTTAGAAGCCATGTTGCAGAGAAATAACCACTATCTGGAAATCGGCAAACGAAATAACTCTGCAGACAATACATTTCCTTGTGTTTAGCCATTGACTCAAGAAAGCACGGTTCAGTCGCGTTTCAATAGTGAATTTTTGAACATAGTTCAGCCATTCTTTATCGAGACAACGTCTAATCCGCAACTCAGCCCTAAACAATGGTTAACATAGACTTCGTTTAAATAATCGACCCTATAGGTTTTATCCTCATCAGGCATAAGATGTACTAAATTTATCTGTTCACAACATTATACACTTAATGTATGGTCCCGAGGGAAACAGTTAGTTTTGTTTTCCCTCGACTTCGTCTCGGGAAACATCAGGACTCTCGGGAAAACAAAACTAACTAGTTTCCCGAGGGACCATACATTAAGTGTTTTGTTATATATTTAGACTTTCATATAGCAAAAACAAACAAACAAAGACTTCGTGTGGGCAACAACTGCGCAATTGTATCCCGGTCGGGATACATTTGAATTTGATCAGGGGCACGTGACCAAGAATCAACCAATCACAGTGCTCATTTTGTTGAGTGAAAGTGTAGCTATATAACAATCCAGCTTAATAGCGTCCATCGTTTGGAAACCAGCGCATTTTGAATTTCGGAGTTATGGTGGTGCGTGACATAAAGTTAAGATCATGTTTGTCGAAAAATATACGCTTATCTTGTGATTTTTAACCATTTTAGGAGTTAAAGCATTACGAATAGTGCTTGTATAAATGTCTTTTGGTTCGGTTCAGATAATCAGTCGACTAGATAGCCAAAGCAAGTTCCAGATGTTTGCCCTATTTTGCGGCCGCCATATTGGAGGACTAACCTGGAAGGAGGTCCACCAACACGGCGTCTCCATACTAGGCTCTATAATTTTGCGCAGAACTTTTCGACATTTCAACTTTGGGACAACGCACGCAACTTAAACTTGGAGAACTATCTAAATCGTTTTTGATTTTATTTTTTATTGCGTGACAATGAACACACTCTATGCCTATGCCTGTTGATTATCACAAGAGTCAGTCCTCATCACAGCAATATGAGAGACTGCAGTTAAGATTACTTTTTTCCTGCCTCAATGTTCTTTGTAGCTTGACGATTTATGTGGCCTTTGATCTAAGTGAAAAGTCCTTGTCTTTATACTTGACTTTTCGTTTCACCCAATGAGAGCGACAGAAAAAACAAAACTGGTCTCAAGCTGCATTTAAATATCACACATAGTAATGTCTCTGCAGCTGTTCTACACTGAAATAAAGGTCCGTCTTCGCCAGGGAAAGTATAGGATTCTACGGGGGTACCATAACTGTAGTTGTATTTAATTGATATACATGTAGACCCTGTAGTTGTTAATTTCTTATCCTTTCCATGTTTCGTTCCCCTAGGTTAGTTTAAGTGGAGAAGTCAGTAAAGTTGCCAGAATATCTGTCAAGAAAGGCAAGTTGTACACTTCATCGTAATACTTCAGTTAGGGTAAAATATCACACTACGTATTCTATTTTTGAAAGAGCGTCTTACTCCTAAGACCAATAATTTCTGCTGGTACCGGCAAGCTTGAAAAGGTAAGTCCAAAGGGCGCTTCCTTTTTAAGCGACATTTTTTTGTCATTTTACAACTAATTAGCATTATTTTGTACATTTTGATTTTTACTTAAGATTTTGGAGCAACAGACAAAACCAAGGGCTCTGATTCTGTCAGTTCTGTGGCGATTGCTGTTCCTGTGGTGTTAATACTCCTTATACCAGCAGTTCTCGTTGCAGTGTTTTTTTATCGAAGGTATGCTATGCATTGGTTTGCCATGGTGTGACCAGATTATGAGAAAAGGTGCCCTTAAATGCGTGATGGAGTCAAACCCGGACTCGTCTCAGTGGGCGGTACAGTGGCTTAAACTTCGTCTGCCCCAGATATAATCGTGAATCTGAGGGTGGGAGAACTTTTAGTGTGTCAGTGACCAGGCTCTAGAACTCTCTGCCCATTCACCTTATGAAAGGAGCATGTGTAACCTCATTTAGAAAGGCTATTTATAGTCATTTTTAATGAGAGACAATGATGTTCATCATTTTAGCTTAAGTGAAACTTAATTTTATTTTTTTGTCATATGCTAATCCTGCATTTCATAACCTTCCTCTCGCTTGACCCATCTTAGCTGTATTCTTATTGTAATTATAGTTTGAAGATATTCATTGTAAGGATATTTTATAATTGTAGTATAGTTTTTACTCTTTTAGTCTTATTCCTATATTAATAATACACATGAAAAAATTACTCGATTCTGATTGGCTGAGAGCAGTGCAGTTTAAGTGTAACACCAGTTTTTCAAAAAGCTGAAATTGCACTCGCCAAAGTGGCTCGTGCAATTTCAGCTTTTTGAAAAAACTCACTCGTGCAAATTGAAACTCGAAACCGTATGATTACCTATACATATATATTTATAGTTCTTTATTTTTGGTCACTTAATTTTTTGTTACATAATTTAAATGGAGGGCAACTATTTATTCAGTTGAAGTACTGTCCCATGTTACCCTCTTTAAATAAAGTTGATGATGATGATGATGATGATGATGATGATGATGATGATTATTATTATTATTATTGTGAAATAATAAAAAAAACTTTATTTATTTCACATAATCAGTTAAAATACGCACAAGATGTCGCTGAAACGTCGGACCCTTTTATCGCTAGTTTTTGCCTGTATATGTTTATCTAAATCATTGTTGATTAGAATTATCATTATCATTATCGTTATTGTTATCATCATTATTATGAAGACCAGAGTACCCTTCAGTCAAGTCTTGTGGACATAGTTTGCAATCACATTTCAAACAGCTTTGCTCTCGTTGTATTTTGGCACCTTGAAACTTCACTCGTAATTTTAGATTGTGGATTTTGAACTAGTCTATTGTGTTCATATTGTTCCAGTGAATAGGGTCGACCACCTATAGTGTATACTATGGCAATTTCCTTTATACCGCGTTACGTTTTTGGCCTCTCTGACCTTTATTTGCTTTTTTAGAGGAATTTGGTTTCGCCCAATAGGTGCACATGGACAATTAATGTATCTAAACCTTTAAAAAAGTATTTTTACATCGTTTTATGATCTTCAGAAGGAAGAGGTCAGAAAACAAAAGCAGCAACGGGAGGGCGACTCCTCTTCAACTTGAAGACTTGGGATGTGAGTCAACAGATACCACTTCAAGCGCAGCCAATCTGGTTTATCAGAATTTAGTTGATATTCGACCGCCTGAAGAAGGTACAGTGTTATTAGTGGTTTATATAGATTATACCAAAATACTCGTCAAGTAGATCCTTTCTGCACCAAAAATGTAAAAAGATGTAAATCTTATTTATAGTGGTCGTGCACTTAGCTATACGAGCACTAAGCTTAGGTAGTTTACAGGCATGCCACTGAAACAAAGGAAACAAATATTTTAAGACAAACGTAACCTAGTTAAAAATCCCAACTTTTAGGAAGCAGAAAAGTTGGCTATTTACAAGTCGTGACCGAGGATTTGAACTCGGGACTATCCAAAAACAAACCCCGCTTGTGACAGGGTGGAGGCATTGAACTTGGGACCTCTGGAATACAATACCAGCGCCCTAAACCGACTTAACCACTCAGCCACACTGCCTTCCAAAAGTCCATTGCCTCTGTTGTTGAATTTATCTTATGGTATTTGAAACTCTTTGTTAGCCAAACAACTTACAGTAGAAACAGATAAAAGCGTGGCTCCCTGGATAGTAACAAAATGAAACATTTAGATTATCAAAACTTTATACTTGACCAGGTACTTCAGATGTTATGGAAGCATCTTCCCCTAAGGAAAATGAATTGATATACAGTGAGGCTGAAGACGGCAAACCCAAACCAATTCCTGTGGCTGACTTTGCGAAATACTTCGAGAGCAAGTCGTGTAATGGAGCAATTTTTATGCGGGAGGAATTTAAGGCAAGACTTTCTTTATTACATACAGTTAAAACCCTATTAAATGGCCTTCGACTCTATTAGGGGATGAGAGCTTTTCTCTTGTTTTTGCCTTTGTTTTCGCCTCTTTTAGGCGGCCAACCCAACAAGGTGATTTAGTTACATGTATGGCATACCAATAAACAGATGCTGTAGAATATCACTCATTATTATTCAACAAATTGTAGCACTATCCAAATATGGTCATGATGCTCTCGATATCTGTCATCCGTAGGTAACAGATATCCGGCGATATACGTAGCTTCGTACGTGGGAAGAAAAAGTGAAGTTGAAAAATGTCGACAGAAAGGTTTAAAAATGTTACGAGCTTGGAAATCAATTTTGTTATCAATTTGTTGAATAATAAAACAATTATCCTGCTCAATCTCGCGGAATATCGTCTGATTTTAGCCGACGAGGCCTACGGCCTCGTCGGCTAAGTATCAGACGATATTCCGCGCGATTTCGCAGGATAATTGTTAAATATTACCTCTATGTTTATGACAGTATCCAATATTGTTTCTGACCAAATCATGGGCGTTCTAAGGAAAACAAACCAAGTAAGGTCTGGTACCTGTTACTTTCAGAATTTACCAGCAGTTATGCAGTTTCCTTGGGAAGCTGGCAAGAAGAACAGAATGAAAAACCGTTACGGAAACATAACAACGTGTGAGTACACATTTACCAAATGGAGGGTGGTTTTTCGTGGTCTCTAAGAAAATAAATCATGCTCAAAGGTCTAGAAAACATGAGGGCAACGCGAATGCGTTCGGCAGTTTTCCTAGACCTCAAATTAATTTTCCATAGTAAAAATACAAATTGTACTGAAAACTGTTGATCATGTTTCTTTGCAACAAAGCAGAGCTATGAAGAGTACATGGCACCGTCGATTTGTGCTTACAGCTGAAATACATTATCAATATTTTCAAATGGATCCTCGGGATAAAGAGCTGACACACCCTTTAATAATAGTAATAGTAATAATAATAATAATAATAATAATAATAATAATAATAATAATAATAATAATAATAATAATAATAATAATAATAATAATAATAATAATAATAATAATAAGCTGAATGTCAAATTTAGTATTTCATTACTACAGAAAACTGCGTTACTGGGAACAGCGAGGATTTTGAAAAAGGTGTTGGAACTGTAGAGTAAGGAGAAAACTTTAAGGGACCTTTGGTCATGGGATATGACCCGCTCCCTTACAGAGCAAATCGAAAAAGATTATCCAGTTCACAAAGATAACAATAGTAATAGTGACATTGACAGTGATAGTGATAGTGATAGTAGTAATAATAACTTTTAGTAGAATTCTACTAGTATACTAATGCAAATGCTGTAATCTGATTGGCTGAGCCATTGCACACTATCAGCCATTAGTGTGCAGTGGCTGGAACTCGTTTACGAAATGGCGACGTTTTTTCGTTTTGCTAAAGTTCTGGAGGAAAATTTTGATAAAAAGGGATAATTAAAATCCTGAGAAGACTAAACGAAGGACATTTACGGTTTCTTGACTTAAAAGAAGTTGGAATTATCGAAAGAAATGATGCGCGCGCGTACACACTTCAACGTTAAATGCCAATTCAATCCGGGCGATCTTTTAAAGGCGCAAAGTTTAATAATACGTCGAGAAATAATTGGAAACCGTTATTTGAAGTAAACTTTAGAAAGAATTCTACTAAAACAATTAGATTATTCGCTCTCGATTTCTATGAGGTGATAGTTGATTCGGCCTTCGGTCTCATCAACTATCACCTCATAGAAATCTCGAGTTCATAATCTAATTGTTAAATAGAGCGCATTTTCCATAAAAATGATCAAATGTGCTCTACTATTCAACAACTCATGCTTTCCAACTTTTTGCAACAAAGCGCTTTCTCTCACTGCTAGTCAAGGGGCCGTGAAGGCGTACTATTGTTAATTAAAGAATTATAAAACAAGGTATTGAAATTCGCATCATTGATTTTCGCAAAATTAACACAGGTCTTCAAATACTAAGCGTTTTCCTTTCAAAAGGACTTTTTTGAGTTATAGAAACACTCCTGAAAGCTCGGGGGGATGGGTCACATTTTTATTGTAGACCAACCATATTTGTACTGAATGTTGAGCGTTGTAGAGCAGTACCACAAGACCACTGAAGTTTTCCAAAACTCCAGGGTAGTTTGCCAAGCATTGTACCCAGACTGCACATTTCCAATCCTCAAGCGCGTCTTAGACTGTTGTAACTCTCGAATGTAAATATTCTAAACAAATCACTTCATTATTATTAATGGTAAGGCGCTTTACCTAACAGATGACCATTCTCGTGTTGTGTTGGAGAAAGTAGAAGGTGACCCGAATTCTGACTACATCAACGCCAGTTTTATTCCGGTAAGTAATACAGATTCTACTACAAAATTACTTAGATACCATGGCGATTTTTACTCTTTTTTAATATAGAACGAGAAAATTTATAAAATTGCAAGATGAGAGCCATTTTGCTAGTATTTCTATGACATCTAAAATTACTGTTTGCCCATACAGACCCATTATTGTTCCATTATTGTGTTGCATAAATGAGGAATGACTTTTTATAAAAGAAAGACGTTGCGAGAGAATTATTTAGAAAAAGAAAATGTGACTAGAAGTGTTACATCACGGAGCGCCCTGTTCTGTACCGTGATCTTGTATCTTCTGAAGATAAGCACAAGGTGTGTCATCAATGTCTTGTTGTCTCTCCTAGACTTTTGATGAGGAAACTATGTGCTACATTGCTACTCAAGGTAAATAAAGGACTGAAGAATACGGTCACCCGGGCACACCTAGTGGCTGGTCGAAATCTGCTCACAAGGGTGTGAAGCCTTGGAGCCAAGGCTGGCTCATTGCTGCCAGAGCTTATCCCGGTTTCTGTAGCATGAAACGGCTAGAAGTATTTCTACTTCCCCTGGATGGGATAGTAGTCCATTGCAGGTCACTCCCCTGCAATTTTGTTAGGTTTCCGAAACAATTCCCCGGTACCCATTTATACACCTGGGTCGAGAGAGGCACTGTGAGAACACTACACAATGTCCCCAGCCATGGCTCGAACCCAGACCGCTCGCTCTGGAGTCGAGCGCACTAACCATAAGGCCACCGCGCCTGTCATAAACAGAGGGGAGCAAAGTTGAAATTTTGGTGACTTAGGGTTAGGGTATCAGTGTGCCTCCAAATTGATCACTCTTTTACATGACAACTTTTCTTTACATGTTCTCGGCTTTTTTTGATGATAAGATCTTTCATTAACGGAAAAAGGTAGATCCTAAGCAAAGTTATGAATGGAAAACGTTTCTTTCCATTTCATTACCTCTAATTGATAGCTGTCAACAGGTTGTCACGAAATACATGTTTACAGAAAAGTGCTCTTTCAGTTGCTATTACAGTGTATAGAGTTTTGTAAGACCAAAACCAAAGTTATCACTCCGCCAATGAAAAAGGACCCAGACAACAGTCAAAAGAACTTATACCTTTTTTTAGATCATAACTGAAGCTCATATCTGTGAGAGGATGGGATTAGGGAGTGAGATAATGTCAGAAGGAAAGTGGTATCTGAGATCTAGGAGAAGTTAGCCTTAAAGTGCACCTAACCCCAAAATATTTTTTCGCTTAAACAAATCTTTGCACCTGTTCGAAACGCACTGCGCCTTTTTAAACTAAATCTTGACTTTTTTACAGGCTGTAAAAGTAAGAAATCTAGCCATCAATCTGTTGCACGACCAAGTTAGTAAGGGACATGGGTCTATTCCTGGGTTGACGTCACAGACTGATTTGCATCTTATTATGCCTTTTTAAACATGCATGCAAAGAAGTTTGTGACATCAAACCAGGAATAGACCCATACCTCTTACTTGCGCGGTCGTGGAACAGATGATGGCTAGATTTCTTAACTTTTACAGCCTGTAAAAAGTCAAGATTGAAGCTAAAAAGGGGCAAAAAGGCGCAAAGCATTTCAAACAGGTGCAAAGAGTTATTTAAGCGAAAAAATATTTTGGGGTTAGGTGCACTTTAATACCTCAACTTTTGCAACGTCAAATTTTTGCATACGAAAGTGATGTCGTGCCTAAAGGCAGTCGCTCATTTATTACAAGAGCTGTTGAACGCATTTACTAAAACTACTTCTTACGAATAAGAGCTCTTCTAAATCATAAAAGTTTGAAATTGTTTCGAAAATCTCCGTAATGACCTTTAATACCGTTTTATACAAGTTTGTTAGAGGTTATTCGTAGTATGGTTTTAAGTGCTACTGTGATCAAAAAATTCACTTCTCATTTTCCTTCGGATTTTAAAAGCGTGTTTGTTTGACACCTCACTGGCAAAATCTTACGCTTCAAATTTTATCCAATGGCTGTTTTCTTTGAGTACAAGTTTAGGATTTCACGGTCCGCCATTGCTCACGTTCAAAACTGACCGATTGGACTTCAGAGGGTTGGATAGAGGATAAGATGACGTCAAAGACTCACTAGCTTAAAATTGCAGCGTGTAAACGCAGCTTATTGTACATGCAAAGCACGAGTTTAAAAGTCTGAAAGTTCGAAACTCCCGTGCTGCGTATTAATTTAAGCGTGTGCACACGCATTGCATTTTTAAACTAGTGAGTCTTTGACGTCATCTCATTCTCGATCCAGCTCTCTCAAGATTTTAAAGTTGGTAATGGCGGACCATTAATTAGGTAAATTTCAGTCAAAATAAACAGATTTCTTTTTTAAATGAAGGCTTAAAACTTCGGTCACTTAGTGGTTCAGTTACATAGTTTTGAAATACAAAGAAAAAGTAGAATTGATTTTTGGTCGCAGTAGCACTTTAACGTTTCCTTTTTTTCCACTGAGGTCCGACTTCTGTGACGTTTAGTGATTTCTGGCGAATGATCTGGCAAGAGAAGTGCGGTACGATTGTCATGTTAACCAACTTGGTCGAGGTGGGAAAGGTGCGCTTTCACTTTGCTCTTACAATTCACAAACACTAGTTTTTATTTTTAACTATTTATTAACCCGAGTTAAAGTAAAGTCACTTTCTCACTCACTCGCTCACCCACTCGCGTGCATTCAGTGGTGTTCTCTTAGAGTCAGACAAGATTAATTAGAAGGGACTAGTTTTCATGTTTGTGAAGATACTTTTTCACAGTTTGTATTCCATGTTTTTCACAGGGCAAGTGTGACCAGTACTGGCCCGATAGTACCACCAAGTATGGCTCTATTAGAGTCACCTTACAAAAGACTGAGAACTTTGCTGATTACGTTGTTCGAACATTTATACTGGTGAAGGTTAGGCAAAGTAGAATAACGAACATTGTTCCATGTTTACTTCTGAAAAGATAATGACAGCTTTGTTGTGGTGTAAATTCTGTGACAGCACCAACTTACTTTTACTCGGGCATGTAGCAAGACATTTTATTTGCATGAAAAAAGTTGCGATATGGTAACATCATTGGTAAAATAAACTGAAATAGAAAAGAAAAGAGCACAATAAGTAACAAAAATCTCAAAAATCGCTATTGCAAAAGTAAGACCAAAAAACTTGTTGTGAAGGATGTGAAAATGTGGAGCGATTTTGCTGAGGATGGACATTGCTCCAATACCAGACATATCACAAACAAACTGATCAACAATAGATAGTTACATTTGAAAAGGAGCAAAGACATACAAAACAACGTTTGGCATGCACACAAATAATGTTTCAAAAATTCCCTTTGCTACTTAGGGATCAGGAAAACGAGAAGTTCTTCAATTTCATTACATTACTTGGCCAGACAAGGGTGTTCCACAGCGTTCTACAGCACTACTGGGATTTAGATGGAAGGTTCATACTAGACACCAGGCTACTGGCGGCCCACTCGTCGTGCACTGCAGGTATTCAGAATTAACGGGCTCTATATCTCTCTCTTCTTCGCAGAGGTGAGGAAGTCGGTAAGGAGTAGGGAGGGCGCGTGGGGGGCGATAGTAAGATATGTTGTCTCTTCCCAGCATTCCTCCTTTTTCTTTGTTTCCTCTGCCACCCTCCGAACTGTCAGCCGATACCAAAATTATACTCGAGACAAGATCTTTCACAATTGCATTGCTCATGTCTGTTTGTTAACAGCTCCTTGGTAGGAATACATATACTAAAAGCTAGAAAATCGTTTATGACATCTGCGTGCTGATGGCAATAGGTCGAGTCCA
Organism: Platygyra sinensis; assembly: GCA_019787425.1. Taxonomy (NCBI): domain Eukaryota; kingdom Metazoa; phylum Cnidaria; class Anthozoa; order Scleractinia; family Merulinidae; genus Platygyra; species Platygyra sinensis. Next base: position 6,169 of record JAHPZR010015856.1, on the reverse strand, counting down.
TTTGTTGATGAATCATTCATTTTATTACTAGTGCTGGTGTTGGACGAACTGGTACATACATAGGCATTGACGCCATGTTGGTAGGTGCCAAGGAGAAGAAGAGCGTGTTTATTCAGAATTATGTTCAAGTGATGCGGAGATATCGACCTCATATGGTGCAGAAGGAGGTAAGCAATTATTAATTTTATTGATCGTCAATCAAATGTTCGGCAGCTCCTCAGCTGGGAGAAGCTGCCAAACATTTGATCGACGGTAGCGAAAAACGCATTTGTCGCATGTTGTTGAAAGGCCCAGTAAGTTGTTGATGACGAGGAAGAAGACAATGACAGTGCCTTTGTCGATTATGGAAAAAGGCTGTTCTTATCGGTGCTTTTATAACCTTCTTAATCATAAAAATTACAATTTCCTCGATTGTGATTGGTTTAAAAAACTCCTATTTCCCACTAATTCACTTGTCTAGCTGTTATCGGACAGTTTGTTATCGGACAGTTCAATAAGGCAATCACATTCAAAGATGTAGTTAAAATTAACCAATCACATTTAAAGTTGTGGTTTAATTCAACCAATCACAACCTTGGTTTCAATCACCATAGAAACAAGTGCACAAACTCCTAAATTGGGGCTTTCTTCAAAATGGAGAATTTTTTCCCTTGAACAATGATTATGTTTTAGAAGACAGAAGTGATTTATTTTATCCTATGGAACAAATGTTTATGCAAACTATCCAGACGAGTTCCTGTGTGGACATGATAACATGTTCAGATAAAGTTCAGCCATCCACAGCATTGTTTATCGCTTCGCAACAACCGCGGCAAACGGAGGTAAACATCCACCCGGCTGTAATACCACTGCACAGTACGCTAGTATTTCCTCCCTCGAAAATCCTCATTTTGTTCAACAAAATCAAAATACAGGAACAATGACAGTAGACCAAGCCAAGTTTTCCCCTTGTATCAGACGGAGAAATTTCAGAAATAAATAATAGTAAAACCACAGCCTCCAAAAACATCGCTTGAGCAACTAACTCATGGATGGCAGCATAGGTAGAACGTTGGAAAGCCAAAAACATTAATGCATTTAAGGTATCAGTGTACCCCAAAATCGACAATTTTGCCAAATTTTAGTTATTGATATCCCCAAGTAGATCTCATTGAGTTCTTTTAATTGCAAAAAGTTCTGCGAAAAAAGGTTTCTCCTAGACAAAGTTACAAGGATAAAATGATTTTATGAATAAATTATCTCTAATTGGAAGCTGTCAACGAGTTGTCATGATCAATTACAGTGCGATTAAAAGTCACGTAAAGAAGCCAAATTTGTGCATTATTATATTTCAAAACCTTCCAATTGTGTCAAAATACTCACGGAATAACCATTCGACTGCTAACCGCCCATTTACATTTGTCCTATATTCCCAATTACGCGCTGTCGTGTTTTGTAAACAGTTTTGAGTCGCAGCCGCTCCTTTTGAGAACAGTTCCCCTTCGAGGCTCCCAGTAGTTTTCACAAAATGCCAGATTTCCAGCATTCAGTACGGCGCCATGTCATTATTATTTATGGAAGATTCACCGTAGTCATTCATTTGTCCTCATTTGTGGAAGATCCAGAAAACACCGTGCCTGGAGTGAAAAACTGTTACAATATTTTTTTGGCGATACACGGCCGATTGTTCGGCCCAGGTTACGCACGCACTTCGCTGACATTCTGAATAGCCATCTAATGTATACAGTAAAACTGCTAATGTGAAAGGCGGTCTTACCAAGATACTCACATGTCCAAAAGCATGGTTTCTTTTGCGGATTCGCCGTTCAAATTTCCGTTGCTTCCCCCATCGATCCTTTAGTTTTGGCCTTCGACATCGTGAGGTTATTGCATCCAGTGCGTCCAAAACAGCGAGTGTAGCGGCGGAACAGAGAGCTTTGTTGGTATTTCCCGCCAAAAACAACATTTACCTCTTTGCGGCATGATTTGTTAATCCGGGCTCTATTGTCTAAGTAAGAGGAGCCCTCACTTTATCGATCAACAGGTAATTACTTTTCACACGTTTTGAGATCTAATCTCCCGCTACCGGAAAAACGCCCTAAAGTACATTTTGCGTTATTTCTCAAAACTGGAATTTCAACGAATGAGGCACACGTTTCCAGTTCGTTTACAGCGAGTTTTCATCCTTTTTCACTGAAATTTGGCAAGAATGTTGCCCAATAATGGGGCAAAAAAACGGTGACGGGGAATTTTTATTTTTGGCCTCCTTCGAAAATAATGAGTATTTAAGCAAAGGTAATGCGTGTTTTTAAAAAAACTTAAAGTTTAACAGCGAATAAAAAACAAACCAGACAAGTAATCAAAATTCCCCGACACCGTTTTTTAGATCAAGGTGTAAAGAAAACGTAGCGATGTCGCTCGCTTTCTCCCGTTAAATTCTGAACGGAAACGAACTCAATTTGTAAAACTACATACTTTTGGGAAATGATCGCTATTTTAGGAAAGGGTTTTACTTCTTGCCTTATCTCAAGAAATAATCGGAATCTGCAATTATTATGCTTTCAGAAAATATATACTTTATTGGGGGTTTTATTAAGGTGGCCGAACACAGTTTTCGCGCGTGCTTTTGCTGATGCAATTCAGCACGTGCACAAGGATTTCAAAACTACCAACATGCCGTCAATAGAGCGATCATATTATTTACTCAACACCCGCACTATCTGTGTTATTTTTCTCTACAATTGAACGCAGTGTATTGATGACTTTAGTCTTTTATTACAAAGATATGTTGGAAAAGGTAACGATGCAAAAAACTCGGCAATTCTCAGCTTTTGTTTCTTACCGAAGGAACCCAATTAAATGCAGCGCATGCGTAGTAAGTCGAAAAAATTGCGATTGAGTGAAAAATTGACTTTCGGAGATACGCCTATTTCTCGAGAACCACTCATTAGAATTTCACGAAATTTAGAGCAAAAATACTTTAAGAAATAAGTAACTGGAGGATTCAAAAAAATTAAAATTTAACAAAGGAAATTCAAGATATGCCAGTGAACCTTCAACGAGGGATAATTAAAGATCTGTTTGTTAAATTATTATTAAAATAGCGCTAACATGTGAGTATCGTTACAAGCTTGTTGCATGCAAATTATAAAGAAAATCTAATGACTAGATTTTCTGCAAATAAACAAAACCGATTTTAAACGCCTGTTTATAATTAATCATGTTGCCATGGCAACGGCACATACGACAGTTTATTTATCAAAAAGTTGAAGTTTGTGTTGTTAACTTGCTTGCTGCCATTTTTGGCGACCAAAGGATCAAGGGTTTTAGAGCAAAGGTAAATGAAACAGAGGTATCAAAAACTGTGTTCAGCCACCTTAAACGTGTGACCGTGAAGCGGCGACTACGCGAAGTTGTCGTTTAGGGTACACTGATACCTTAACTGCCAGTGAAAGACGAGAATTGTTTCACATTGCTAGCGGATACGTGCCTGTACAATCCAGCTCGATATCTGCGATTTCTTCGGCATTCCCTTTGCAGAGTTCGGTGCCTGCAGCTTCAGCAAATCCACCAGCTGTAAGAGAATGTTCGACCAGCAGTTCCAATCAGTTCAAATCAAGTTTCTTCATTAGCGAATGTGGAAGAATTCACCGGTATGCCGTCGTCCAAATACAGCATGGCTACAAAAATCTCTCGGCGCCATTTTAAATTTTCAATAAACAGTTCAGTGTTTTTAAAAAACACCAGCAACTTAAGAAAATCCCCGTCCCAAAAAGCCAAGGAAACGAAGAATCATAATTGACTCTGGCTCTGATGTTTACAACTTGAAGTGAGCTGTCTATTGACTCAGCTTAAAAACCTTGAATCTTGCTGGAAAAACTGCCCTGGCAAGCGTTCGGAATTTTAACCAAATTCCGCAAAGTTCTGCGCAGTTGAGAGTTTTTCATGCATGGTTGCGTTTTTGACTGACGTAAGACTTGTTTTTCGCTCGTCACTTGGCAACCAGCAAATCCATTTTGACTGTTGTCGATTTCAGAGCGACATTAAATGCAAATTTTCCCTTTATTTCATAACTTTGATATTCTTCTTTTCGAGGAAATTGTAATTTTTATGATTAATTGGTAATAAGACTTCGTGTCGTCCAATTCTGTCTGTAATCATACTCGTGATAAACAAATCGGACTCCCGCTGCGCGGTCGTCCGATTTTGTTATCACTCGTATGATTACAGACTGAATTGGACTCCACTCAGTCCTATTACCATTACTTATTCTCTCTTGTGTAGGAACAGTATGTATTTTGGCATCGAGCAGTGATGGAAGCTTTGACATGTGGAAATACAGAGATTGCCCCTCAGGACTTGAGAATTGCAATGAAAAGGCTTGCCAGAACTCAGACATCTTCTAGACAAACTGGATATGAACAAGAATTCAAGGTACTTTATTCTTCCAGTTTCCAGGTTACCTCACAATGACGTTAAATATTTGTTTTGTATTATTAGCGTCTGCAACTTGTCAGTGACTGCCAAGCATCAGGAGAAGAATCAGTAGCAGCATTTAAGCCATCGAATATTAAAAAGAACAGGTTTCCTAACATTGTACCATGTAAGTATTGACTTACCTCCAAATTGATTTCCATAGACTTTGATATTACGATAATGTACGAGTGATTTTACAGTTCATGTAAACAGGGAGCTCAAGCAATGACAACGGTGACCACCGAGGACAACGCCTTGTAAAGAAAAATATGAATTTGTATTTTACATTCGAATTGTTCATATCTGTTCAGTGCGCCTGTCGGTTTCAGAACTTGTTCGAGCTAACTATATAACACCAGCGTTCAATTCCAAATTAAAAGACCAAACGTTAGCGACAGTCGTTCCCGTTCTCCAAAATAAACAGAATTGTCGTTTCACGCACAGGCGTCCCAAACTCACGATTCGAGGAATCGATCAAATATTAATGATTTATGTAAGCGTATCGAGTGAGACGTGACTGACTTACGTGCGCGGTGTTGTGTTACACATTGGGCCGTTGAGAATTTGAGCGCTCTACATGGCATTGTATGGAATTTAAAATAACGAAGGATAAAATCGCACAATGTAATAAAATGTTACTTTTTTGGAAAAACACTAAGTAAATGAACTCACCTTGCCTTATTTCTGTTGTTCATTTGGCCTATTTCGTCGTTTTTGGGGGGTTTTCAGATGTTTGTCTTAGCTTTCTATAGACGAAGTCAAGGCTGGACACTGCTGTCTCGAAAGACCTGATCCGAGAGGCCGTTTTCTCGCCGAAATTCGAATCCGCTGTTCGATTTTTCCCTCCAACGCAAAGAAGGATAGTCCATTGGTCCTCTTATCCGGTCGGCTTGGAAAAATCTTCAAACTTTCCCCTCCAATTCGAACAATTTCTGCTTCACTGCTGGAGGTTTCAACTGTTCAACGCACCGTGTGACCATCCAACATACTACGCCACAGTTAGCGACCGCTCCTTCGTGACAAAAATGTGACTTACCAGACGGGTGCACAGTCAAAAATTTCCTTTAAAATACAATTCTCTCCCCAGACTGTGCATCCGTCTGGTAAGTCACATTTGTCACGAAGGAGCGGTCGCTAATGTTGATTTCAAACTGTGGCGTAGTATGTTGGATGGTCACACGGTGCGTTGAACAGTTGAAACCTCCAGCAGTGAAGCAGAAATTGTTCGAATTGGAGGGGAAAGTTTGAAGATTTTTCCAAGCCGACCGGATAAGAGGACCAATGGATTATCCTTCTTTGCGTTGGAGGGAAAAATCGAACAGCGGATTCGAATTTCGGCGAGAAAACGGCCTCTCGGATCAGGTCTTTCGAGACAGCAGTGTCCAGCCTTGACTTCGTCTATAGAAAGCTAAGACAAACACCTGAAAACCCCCCAAAAACGACGAAATAGGCCAAATGGACAACAGAAATAAGGCAAGGTGAGTTCATTTACTTAGTTTTATTCCAAAAAAGTAACATTTTATTTCGTTGTGCGATTTTATCCTTCGTTATTTTAAATTCCATACAATGCCTTGTAGAGCGCTCAAATTCTCAACGGCCCAATGTGTAACACAACACCGCGCACGTAAGTCAGTCACGTCTCACTCGATACGCTTACATAAATCATTAATATTTGATCGATTCCTCGAATCGTGAGTTTGGGACGCCTGTGTTT
>JAHPZR010015855.1:7500-22500 GCA_019787425.1 Platygyra sinensis | reverse complement strand
CCCCGCGCCCTTTTCTTGAAAACCATAAAATTAAGGTCCCTTATGTGAGCCATACGTGTGCAAGTGATGGGGCCGGACTAAAAGCGCGTACGAACAAAACTTAACGACAAAATGCAACATTTTGTTTCCTTCAAAATGAGTGATGAAAGTGCACATTCTGACAGCGAAGTTTACTATCCAGGTGAACTGTCCTATACAGAACTGTAGAGCTACGTCAGCCGGCCAACGTTCTCCGAAAGCACAGAGAGAAAGTCAACACTCCTAACAAATTAAGACGTTCACAACTTTATCAGAAGCCAACAACAAGCAAACGCCGTCAAGAAAACAAGTAATCCGGATGAACTGTCCAATAATGAACTCTGTAAACAAGCAAACAGGCTTGAGGCGGAACTTCTTTCAGTGGAAAGCATCAAAGAAGTTATCGTGGATGAACAGCAAGAAAACAGCGCGTGAGAACCGCGAAGAAAAACAAATTAACACTTATGATATGAAGTCCCTGGGAGAAGTTGAAGAAACCAAAAAAATCACAATTACACCTTGTGTACATTACGCGGCGTATCTAATCGACCTTTCGTTAATTGAATTCAATCGAACACCAATCGTTCGATCGGATTCGGCAATCCAACATAATCGAACTCAAACTAAAATTTGGTCAATGGAACAGAATCGAACGTTCTATTGACGGACGGTCGACCGTCGTACTCAGTCAAACGTGAGATAAACGAACTCCTGTTTGCGAAAACTTTTTCACATGTTGAACAACCATTGCCTGCCTTGCAGTTAATGAAATGGTACAACTTCTTTTTGAATATTACGGCGACATTCAGACTAGGTTTACACTAGAGGAGATTTTTCCGGATTCGTAGATGTTTCCGGATTCATCAGTTTTAGAGTATTCGGATTCGTTGGCGTTTACACTTAAAGGATATTCGGATTCCTAACCGTTTACACAAGACGACAACTCCGGGAACATTCACGATAAAATGATTAACAAGCTGTTTGTTGCCTCAACAACGAGAAACAAAATGCCGCCAAGAAGAGCCTACTGGTAGGTTGAGAGAGTCTGAAGTTTTCTTTCCACTCGCCATTGTTGCTCATCATGTTGTCCCACCAGGTAATTGTCCTGGTCTCACCCAGAATCATCCAAATCATGTTTTCGATCGTGCCATCGTCATATTCGATAAAGTGTGGAGGACGTCAACAATGTTTGCGTCGCTTTTTTGGTTACTGAGGAATACTGCATTACCCATTACAAATTAAAAGACTACTTGGACCTGTGACAGAACGAGGAGCCGCAACCAGCGACCGCCATCAATGGCCATCAATACGACTACGACTTTGGATTCCTTTCGATTGCTAGGTTCTACCGCATACTCAAAATATCGCTGGCGGAAAAAAGGAGCGTTTTACACGGCAAAACTTTCCGGATTCAAAAGTTTTCGGATTCAAAGTTTCCACTTTAGATTCCGGATTCAAAATCTCCGGAGACATGACCAAACCGGGATGTTTTCATTTCGGATTCGTCTCTTGTGTGTAAACGGCAAAACCAATCCGGTACTAAAACGTTCCGGATTCATCACGAATCCGGAACAATTTCCTCTAGTGTAAACCTAGTCTCAGAGCAGAAGCCATTTCTTTCCCACTAAATATTATAAAAATGAAAACAATTATACATTTCATTATTTAACTGTCGTGTTGTATGCTTTGTTCTCTTGTACATACAGCTTCCCACAAAAGTGTAAAAGCGTTCACGACAATGCCGATTGGCATTATGAGTAGTAAGAGTTTGGTTTTGCTTGATTGAGGTTCAAGGTGATTCAACAACAAGGAACGAGAAAGAACGAATACATGTGTTTTGTGCTGTTTCCTTCCACTAACGCTCAAACACCTTAAGGTTCACTTAAGCAACCGTAAAAACTACTATTACCCATAATAACTTTCCACATTGTCGCGCAAGCTTTTCCCCTTTTGTAAGACAACTTTTCTCGAAACAGCTGTATGCATACACCGCCACGTACCGCGACATTCATTTTGATCAGTTTTAGAAGTTTTTCTCATTAATCCCATTCAATGAAGGTTGATTATGATTACTCCTGCGCAGATTACTTATAATGAAATGTATTCCGAACAAAATCGAATCGAGTTAAGTTCAATTTTATTCGATTTTGTTCGATTGATTCAATAATCGAACTCACAGCAAAATGGATGTTCAATTTTTGTTTGATTGCCGAATTCAACTGAACGACTAGTGTTCGTTGGGTTCGATTGGGTTCAATTTGTTCGATTAGATACGCCGGGACATCAGGAAAAAATGTTTTGCAGTTTCTAGATCAGTGTATTTTGAAGACACAAAACTGAGTTCAAAAGTTTTGCTAATTCAACAATTCAATGTCTTAGTTTACTATTACTTCTATTTTCTTTTTTTTGTGATGTTTATGTGTGCGTATGTGTGTCCGACCTAAATTATCCTAAACAAATTGTGATACTGGCTGCCTGCCCCTTTTAACTTTCTAGTTATTTCAGGCAGCCAGACCCCCTATATCTATCTCTATCTATTTGAATAATTTGTCTGCATGTAAGTAAGTTTATGGGGTAAATAAAATTGTTGTTGTTGTTGCTGTTGTTGTTGTTGCCTTGTACTAGAAGAATTATTAATTTAAATTTAATGTGTCTAGAGTCATAATGTTTCTGTTACTTTAGCGCCGTCTCAATACAAAGCTCTACAAATTTGGGTGAAACACTTTCTCGACGAATCAATAACCGCACAGACAGGTCAGGTTATTTATATATCAATCATTTATCATATCCCTGATTCGTGACTAAATCTATTGAATGGTTACGATTTTTGTTTTTGATGGTGTGACAGGGGAAACCACCAATAGTAAGAACACATAAGGTTTTTCCACCCACCGAAGTTTCCACCTCTAAAGTGGCTGTTATCTTGAAGCAACTCGTCTTGAAAGAAGCCCAAAATTCGACGTTGGGGGCCGCCATTTTGAAACTGAAACTGTACTTCGCAGCCAGGCCGTGTTTATGTGACGTCATTCCGTCCAACTCGAAATTAAAACCTACATTTGACTTGACATCCTTCACAAGGTCAGCTTTTTTTCCCAAGCGATAATCCACTTCACTAACTTCACTACCATCATTTTCGGGGTTTGGAGCACGTTTGGCTTAAACAATAAGGCTCAAAACCAGCCATAACCCAGAGTGACAAAAAAGGCTTGTTGAAAGCCATGGACAAAATCCCTTGGACGGAATAACGTCACGAAACCGTGATGTAATATCCAGTCACGGGTTCTCCCTTGTTCAAGAGGAACTTTAAGATCGACAAATAACTCGAAACAACATAGATCTTTTATCGAGTCTTAAAAGAAGATTTTGAACAATTTCAGTTCAGCCTGAAGAAGACTGTGGTCCGGCGCTAAGTATTTTATGATCTAACGAAAAAAGAATTGAGAAAATGAGTCGTGTTTGTTTCCTGATAGATTGAGGGTTTCTCGCTGGATTCCGAAGCGCGGAAATAAATAGCAAGCGTTTATAAAATTGCGGAATCTTTTTTGTAACAGAATTTTCAGCACAAGTGGTCAAATGATAAAATGCTTATTGACCGAGTTAGGTCGGCCGGACAGAGCGCAGCGATAAAATATTGTATCTCCTCAGTCGAAACTCAAACCTGCAGAGAAAATGGAGTAAGAATATCTAAAAATCTACTCTCCAGTGACGTTCTAATCGATTAAACTCTTTCCATGTGACCTGGTTCGAATAGTCGCAATGAAAGTGAGAAAATTTTTTTCTCTGTGAAAGTTTTTGCAACTTTAAGCAGTCCTGAGTCCGTGTCAGTTTTTTCTTTGAGATTATGAGTTCCTCAAGGGCTTCGTAGAACACTCTCTTTTATCCATCATCACCCGTCACCACTTTCTACGGGTACAGTTTCTCCACCTCCTAAGCAATAACACCATTGCTTTTTCCTCCCATACCCAGTTTCTTCCGTAGCTTTTCTAGACCACACACAGCGGTAGACCTGGAGACCAATCTCCTCGAACTTAGAACGTGGCACAGCTGTGATGTTTTCTTTAAGGCGCAAATTGCTGAAAACTCCGAAGAGGACGGCCCCGCCAAGAACCGTTTCTAACAATGTCTCTTCTCTCCCTTTCTCTTGTTCTTGAGCTGCTGCTTCGGCTTTAAAAGCCTTTCTTGTTCAGACAGCAAAAAAATGATCAAAAGATTGATCGACACCTGTGCTGACTTCCTCACCTTCAAAAGGACGCCAGAAAGGGCGAGAAAACCGTGAGAACCTGGCACCTAATGTGGAAAAACCGCTGATAGGTACTTAACGGAGGGTCAGGTTACTGCCAACAACTCGGCCAACTAACAACGTCGATTCTCTTCCCTTTCGTCAGTTTTTGTTACAAAGATGCGTAAAAAACACTGATACCTAAGACGCCTTCCTTAAAAACAATGTAGACATGCATTTTGATGCATTACACAAAGGCGCTCTTAGATCGACCATCATAAAGACGCGTAAAGAGTGTAAAACAAAACAAAACTTTCTCCCAGGACATTTACCCTAGCTTGGGGGCGGGGGCGCCCCTAAGCCAGGGTAAAGGTTCTGGGAACGAGGTTGAAACAAAATAGGTCAAAATAATAAGGTATTTCTTTTGAAGAGGAATAAGACATAATTATTTCCACGTACCGATTCCAAAATGAAGGACTAATTTTGGCGTTCATCAACCACTTTTTTCCAAAATCACACATAAAAAATGTTGCCTAAGATAGGGTCCAATGGCGAACCAATAACGTTTTTGAAGAAAAATGGTTAATGAACGCCACAATTATTTCACTTCTTTCACTATATCTCTAAATAGAAAGAGGTGAATTATATCGAGTTATATCCATCTAGATTTTTATCCTTTACGAACATTTAATATCATTCACGCAGTCTTTACGCGTTATTTGAATTTACGCATGTTTACGGAACGCAGAACTTGTCCGGTTTTTTACGCAAGAATTGGATTTCATAATGTGAATTACATGGCGAGTTTCAGCCTAGCTTTCAGCACCGACTCAATCAGCCATCTCCACCATTTTGTTTTATTTAATAGACCACTAATGTGCCTGCCCAATCTCATCGTCATCGTCATGGTCATCATCATCATTAATGAGACAAAAATATTGTAAGACACAGGCTACCATGATATAAATGGTCACGTGCTTTACACTCAACTGGTTAAGATAATGTAGTTTACGCCATCACCCTTTTAGAAGACCAATTGCATGTTAAGTTACTTGCGCTGGCTTGACAGCCGGAGCTTATTAAATCTGATCTGTTGCCTTAAAGTTAGGTAGGTAGGTAGGCAGGCAGGTAGGTAGGTAGGTAGGCAGGTAGGTAAGTAGGCAGGTAGTAAGGTAGGTAGGTAGGTAGGTAGGCAGGTAGGCAGGTAGGCAGGTAGGCAGGTAGGCAGGTAGGCAGGTAGGCAGGTAGGCAGGTAGGCGGTAGGCAGGTAGGCAGGTAGGCAGGTAGGCAGGTAGGCAGGTAGGCAGGTAGGCAGGTAGGCAGGTAGGCAGGTAGGCAGGTAGGCAGGTAGGCCAGGTAGGCAGGTAGGCAGGTAGGCAGGTAGGCAGGTAGGCAGGTAGGCAGGTAGGCAGGTAGGCAGGTAGGCAGGTACGGCAGGTAGGCAGGTAGGCAGGTAGGCAGGTAGGCAGGTAGGCAGGTAGGCAGGTAAGGCAGGTAGGCAGGTAGGCAGGTAGGCAGGTAGGCAGGTAGGCAGGTAGGCCAGGTAGGCAGGTAGGCAGGTAGAGTAGCGTAGGCAAGGTAGGCAGGTAGGCAGGTAGGCAGGTAGGCAGGTAGGCAGGTAGCAGTAGCAGGTAGGCAGGTAGGCAGGTAGGCAGGTAGGCAGGTAGGCAGGTAGGCAGGTAGGGCAGGTAGGCAGGTAGGCAGGTAGGCAGGTAGGCAGGTAGGCAGGTAGGCAGGTAGGCAGGTAGGCAGGTAGGCAGGTAGGCAGGTAGGCAGGTAGGCAGGTAGGCAGGTAGGCAGGTAGGCAGGTAGGCAGGTAGGCAGGTAGGCAGGTAGGCAGGTAGGGCAGGTAGGCAGGTAGGCAGGTAGGCAGGTAGGCAGGTAGGCAGGTAGGCAGGTAGGCAGGTAGGCAGGTAGGCAGGTAGGCAGGTAGGCAGGTAGGCAGGTAGGCAGGTAGGCAGGTAGGCAGGTAGGCAGGTAGGCAGGTAGGCAGGTAGGCAGGTAGGCAGGTAGGCAGGTAGGCAGGTAGGCAGGTAGGCAGGTAGGCAGGTAGGCAGGTAGCAGGTAGGCAGGTAGGCAGGTAGGCAGGTAGGCAGGCAGGTAGGCAGGTAGGTAGGTAGGCAGGTAGGTAGGTAGGCAGGTATGTAGGTAGGTAGGTAAGGAGGTAGGCAGGTAGGTAGGTAGGCAGGCAGGCAGGTAGGAGGGTAGGTAGGTAGGTAGGTAGGCAGGTAAGTAGGTAGGTAGGTAGGTACGTAGGTAGGAAGGTACGTAGGTAGCTAAGTAGGTACCTATAGGTAGGTAGGCTGCCTATATTTATACACGATATGTATATGTTACGAAAAATTGTTGCGTGACTTTGAACAATTGCGAATATGCTAATTTAGTCTCGAATCTTCTCGCATGTTAGTTAGTCTTGTTACGGTGACTAAGCAATTTATTTTAGTCGTTTACGTCTGCTGCTGTAAATAGTTTTACATTGTAATGTTACTTTATTTAGTAGAGCCGGAAAGATCTAGAATCTTATGCTGTAAAGTATATAAGCGAATCAGTGTAGTTTTTTAATGGTTTTTCCCAGGAGTGTTTAGAGAGAATTATCTCGTGAGTCAGCAGTGTTTACTGAAGTGTGACGAAGGTCGCGTGTAAAGTTTCGACAGAGGTCGTGTTTGTTGAAGTGTAACAGAGAGGTTACGTGGATATTGGCAGGAGGCCGTGTTTATACAAGAGTGACAAAGGTCGTGTGTAAAGTTTAGCGGAGAAGTGTTTATTCAAGTTTAACAAGCCTAGCGTGTGGTTGTTGTGAAGTCTTGAGTGGAGTTATTGCCTTCATCTGGAGTAGATAACCTTGTTGTTGTTTCCGACATCCCTGCGTTCTGTTAATTAAGACTTCAAACTACCTGCCACTAAAACATCGAACTTGCAATAGTATAAAAGCTGGAAGCTTGTGGGGTCGTTAACTATAAATTACTTAGATATATTAAAAGATAAATAAAATGGGTTTTCACAAAAACTACAATACATAGTCGAGAATATGTCCCACGCTGAGCCTGATCCATCACCTCCCAGCAAAGAAGAATCCTCACTTCAGGACCCAACCCCTGCAGAGCAGTCCTTCAGTTTTGCCGTCCGTACGAAATAATCAAGCGGAGTTCTAAAAGAGGCCGCCCTGAAAAGTCAATCGACAACCAGAGCTACTGCTACCTGCCTACCTGCCTACCTGCCTACCTGCCTACCTGCCTACCTGCCTACCTGCCTACCTGCCTACCTGCCTACCTGCCTACCTGCCCTACCTGCCTACCTGCCTACCTGCCTACCTGCCTACCTGCCTACCTGCCTACCTGCCTACCTGCCTACCTGCCTACCTGCCTACCTGCCTACCTGCCTACCTGCCTACCTGCCTACCTGCCTACCTGCCTACCTGCCTACCTGCCTACCTGCCTACCTGCCTACCTGCCTACCTGCCTACCTGCCTACCTGCCTACCTGCCTACCTGCCTACCTGCCTACCTGCCTACCTGCCTACCTGCCTACCTGCCTACCTGCCTACCTGCCTACCTGCCTACCTGCCTACCTGCCTACCTGCCTACCTGCCTACCTGCCTACCTGCCTACCTGCCTACCTGCCTACCTGCCTACCTGCCTACCTGCCTACCTGCCTACCTGCCTACCTGCCTACCTGCCTACCTGCCTACCTGCCTACCTGCCTACCTGCCTACCTGCCTACCTGCCTACCTGCCTACCTGCCTACCTGCCTACCTGCCTACCATGGCCTACCTGCCTACCTGCCTACCTGCCTACCTGCCTACCTGCCTACCTGCCTACCTGCCTACCTGCCTACCTGCCTACCTGCCTACCTGCCTACCTGCCTACCTGCCTACCTGCCTACCTGCCTACCTGCCTACCTGCCTACCTGCCTACCTGCCTACCTGCCTACCTGCCTACCTGCCTACCTACCTACCTACCTACCTTACTACCTGCCTACTTACCTACCTGCCTACCTACCTACCTACCTGCCTGCCTACCTACCTACCTAACTTTAAGGCAACAGATCAGATTTAATAAGCTCCGGCTGTCAAGCCAGCGGCAAGTAACTTAACATGCAATTGGTCTTCTAAAAGGGTGATGGCGTAAACTACATTATCTTAACCAGTTGAGTGTAAAGCACGTGACCATTTATATCATGGTAGCCTGTGTCTTACAATATTTTGTCTCATTAATGATGATGATGACCATGACGATGACGATGAGATTGGGCAGGCACATTAGTGGTCTATTAAATAAAACAAAATGGTGGAGATGGCTGATTGAGTCGGTGCTGAAAGCTAGGCTGAAACTCGCCATGTAATTCACATTATGAAATCCAATTCTTGCGTAAAAAACCGGACAAGTTCTGCGTTCCGTAAACATGCGTAAATTCAAATAACGCGTAAAGACTGCGTGAATGATATTAAATGTTCGTAAAGGATAAAAATCTAGATGGATATAACTCGATATAATTCACCTCTTTCTATTTAGAGATATAGTGAAAGAAGTGAAATAATTGTGGCGTTCATTAACCATTTTTCTTCAAAAACGTTATTGGTTCGCCATTGGACCCTATCTTAGGCAACATTTTTATGTGTGATTTTGGAAAAAAGTGGTTGATGAACGCCAAAATTAGTCCTTCATTTTGGAATCGGTACGTGGAAATAATTATGTCTTATTCCTCTTCAAAAGAAATACCTTATTATTTTGACCTATTTTGTTTCAACCTCGTTCCCAGAACCTTTACCCTGGCTTAGGGGCGCCCCGCCCCCAAGCTAGGGTAAATGTCCTGGGAGAAAGTTTTGTTTTGTTTTACACTCTTTACGCGTCTTTATGATGGTCGATCTAAGAGCGCCTTTGTGTAATGCATCAAAATGCATGTCTACATTGTTTTTAAGGAAGGCGTCTTAGGTATCAGTGTTTTTACGCATCTTTGTAACAAAAACTGACGAAAGGGAAGAGAATCGACGTTGTTAGTTGGCCGAGTTGTTGGCAGTAACCTGACCCTCCGTTAAGTACCTATCAGCGGTTTTCCACATTAGGTGCCAGGTTCTCACGGTTTTCTCGCCCTTTCTGGCGTCCTTTTGAAGGTGAGGAAGTCAGCACAGGTGTCGATCAATCTTTTGATCATTTTTTTTGCTGTCTGAACAAGAAAGGCTTTTAAAGCCGAAGCAGCAGCTCAAAGAACAAGAGAAAGGGAGAGAAGAGACATTGTTAGAACGGTTCTTGGCGGGGCCGTCCTCTTCGGAGTTTTCAGCAATTTGCGCCTTAAAGAAAACATCACAGCTGTGCCACGTTCTAAGTTCGAGGAGATTGGTCTCCAGGTCTACCGCTGTGTGTGGTCTAGAAAAGCTACGGAAGAACTGGGTATGGGAGGAAAAAGCAATGGTGTTATTGCTTAGGAGGTGGAGAAACTGTACCCGTAGAAAGTGGTGACGGGTGATGATGGATAAAAGAGAGTGTTCTACGAAGCCCTTGAGGAACTCATAATCTCAAAGAAAAAACTGACACGGACTCAGGACTGCTTAAAGTTGCAAAAACTTTCACAGAGAAAAAAATTTTCTCACTTTCATTGCGACTATTCGAACCAGGTCACATGGAAAGAGTTAATCGATTAGAACGTCACTGGAGAGTAGATTTTTAAGATATTCTTACTCCATTTTCTCTGCAGGTTTGAGTTTCGACTGAGGAGATACAATATTTTATCGCTGCGCTCTGTCCGGCCGACCTAACTCGGTCAATAAGCATTTTATCATTTGACCACTTGTGCTGAAAATTCTGTTACAAAAAAGATTCCGCAATTTTATAAACGCTTGCTATTTATTTCCGCGCTTCGGAATCCAGCGAGAAACCCTCAATCTATCAGGAAACAAACACGACTCATTTTCTCAATTCTTTTTTCGTTAGATCATAAAATACTTAGCGCCGGACCACAGTCTTCTTCAGGCTGAACTGAAATTGTTCAAAATCTTCTTTTAAGACTCGATAAAAGATCTATGTTGTTTCGAGTTATTTGTCGATCTTAAAGTTCCTCTTGAACAAGGGAGAACCCGTGACTGGATATTACATCACGGTTTCGTGACGTTATTCCGTCCAAGGGATTTTGTCCATGGCTTTCAACAAGCCTTTTTTGTCACTCTGGGTTATGGCTGGTTTTGAGCCTTATTGTTTAAGCCAAACGTGCTCCAAACCCCGAAAATGATGGTAGTGAAGTTAGTGAAGTGGATTATCGCTTGGGAAAAAAAAGCTGACCTTGTGAAGGATGTCAAGTCAAATGTAGGTTTTAATTTCGAGTTGGACGGAATGACGTCACATAAACACGGCCTGGCTGCGAAGTACAGTTTCAGTTTCAAAATGGCGGCCCCCAACGTCGAATTTTGGGCTTCTTTCAAGACGAGTTGCTTCAAGATAACAGCCACTTTAGAGGTGGAAACTTCGGTGGGTGGAAAAACCTTATGTGTTCTTACTATTGGTGGTTTCCCCTGTCACACCATCAAAAACAAAAATCGTAACCATTCAATAGATTTAGTCACGAATCAGGGATATGATAAATGATTGATATATAAATAACCTGACCTGTCTGTGCGGTTATTGATTCGTCGAGAAAGTGTTTCACCCAAATTTGTAGAGCTTTGTATTGAGACGGCCGCTAAAGTAACAGAAACATTATGACTCTAGACACATTAAATTTAAATTAATAATTCTTCTAGTACAAGGCAACAACAACAACAGCAACAACAACAACAATTTTATTTACCCCATAAACTTACTTACATGCAGACAAATTATTCAAATAGATAGAGATAGATATAGGGGGTCTGGCTGCCTGAAATAACTAGAAAGTTAAAAGGGGCAGGCAGCCAGTATCACAATTTGTTTAGGATAATTTAGGTCGGACACACATACGCACACATAAACATCACAAAAAAAAGAAAATAGAAGTAATAGTAAACTAAGACATTGAATTGTTGAATTAGCAAAACTTTTGAACTCAGTTTTGTGTCTTCAAAATACACTGATCTAGAAACTGCAAAACATTTTTTCCTGATGTCCCGGCGTATCTAATCGAACAAATTGAACCCAATCGAACCCAACGAACACTAGTCGTTCAGTTGAATTCGGCAATCAAACAAAAATTGAACATCCATTTTGCTGTGAGTTCGATTATTGAATCAATCGAACAAAATCGAATAAAATTGAACTTAACTCGATTCGATTTTGTTCGGAATACATTTCATTATAAGTAATCTGCGCAGGAGTAATCATAATCAACCTTCATTGAATGGGATTAATGAGAAAAACTTCTAAAACTGATCAAAATGAATGTCGCGGTACGTGGCGGTTATGCATACAGCTGTTTCGAGAAAAGTTGTCTTACAAAAGGGGAAAAGCTTGCGCGACAATGTGGAAAGTTATTATGGGTAATAGTAGTTTTTACGGTTGCTTAAGTGAACCTTAAGGTGTTTGAGCGTAGTGGAAGGAAACAGCACAAACACATGTATTCGTTCTTTCTCGTTCCTTGTTGTTGAATCACCTTGAACCTCAATCAAGCAAAACCAAACTCTTACTACTCATAATGCCAATCGGCATTGTCGTGAACGCTTTTACACTTTTGTGGGAAGCTGTATGTACAAGAGAACAAAGCATACAACACGACAGTTAAATAATGAAATGTATAATTGTTTTCATTTTTATAATATTTAGTGGGAAAGAAATGGCTTCTGCTCTGAGACTAGGTTTACACTAGAGGAAATTGTTCCGGATTCGTGATGAATCCGGAACGTTTTAGTACCGGATTGGTTTGCCGTTTACACACAAGAGGACGAATCCGAAATGAAAACATCCCGGTTTGGTCATGTCTCCGGAGATTTTGAATCCGGAATCTAAAGTGGAAACTTTGAATCCGAAAACTTTTGAATCCGGAAAGTTTTGCCGTGTAAACGCTCTTTTTTCCGCCAGCGATATTTTGAGTATGCGGTAGAACCTAGCAATCGAAAGGAATCCAAAGTCGTAGTCGTATTGATGGCCATTGATGGCGGTCGCTGGTTGCGGCTCCTCGTTCTGTCACAGGTCCAAGTAGTCTTTTAATTTGTAATGGGTAATGCAGTATTCCTCAGTAACCAAAAAAGCGACGCAAACATTGTTGACGTCCTCCACACTTTATCGAATATGACGATGGCACGATCGAAAACATGATTTGGATGATTCTGGGTGAGACCAGGACAATTACCTGGTGGGACAACATGATGAGCAACAATGGCGAGTGGAAAGAAAACTTCAGACTCTCTCAGCCTACCAGTAGGCTCTTCTTGGCGGCATTTTGTTTCTCGTTGTTGAGGCAACAAACAGCTTGTTAATCATTTTATCGTGAATGTTCCCGGAGTTGTCGTCTTGTGTAAACGGTTAGGAATCCGAATATCCTTTAAGTGTAAACGCCAACGAATCCGAATACTCTAAAACTGATGAATCCGGAAACATCTACGAATCCGGAAAAATCTCCTCTAGTGTAAACCTAGTCTGAATGTCGCCGTAATATTCAAAAAGAAGTTGTACCATTTCATTAACTGCAAGGCAGGCAATGGTGTTCAACATGTGAAAAAGTTTTCGCAAACAGGAGTTCGTTTATCTCACGTTTGACTGAGTACGACGGTCGACCGTCCGTCAATAGAACGTTCGATTCTGTTCCATTGACCAAATTTTAGTTTGAGTTCGATTATGTTGGATTGCCGAATCCGATCGAACGATTGGTGTTCGATTGAATTCAATTAACGAAAGGTCGATTAGATACGCCGCGTAATGTACACAAGGTGTAATTGTGATTTTTTTGGTTTCTTCAACTTCTCCCAGGGACTTCATATCATAAGTGTTAATTTGTTTTTCTTCGCGGTTCTCACGCGCTGTTTTCTTGCTGTTCATCCACGATAACTTCTTTGATGCTTTCCACTGAAAGAAGTTCCGCCTCAAGCCTGTTTGCTTGTTTACAGAGTTCATTATTGGACAGTTCATCCGGATTACTTGTTTTCTTGACGGCGTTTGCTTGTTGTTGGCTTCTGATAAAGTTGTGAACGTCTTAATTTGTTAGGAGTGTTGACTTTCTCTCTGTGCTTTCGGAGAACGTTGGCCGGCTGACGTAGCTCTACAGTTCTGTATAGGACAGTTCACCTGGATAGTAAACTTCGCTGTCAGAATGTGCACTTTCATCACTCATTTTGAAGGAAACAAAATGTTGCATTTTGTCGTTAAGTTTTGTTCGTACGCGCTTTTAGTCCGGCCCCATCACTTGCACACGTATGGCTCACATAAGGGACCTTAATTTTATGGTTTTCAAGAAAAGGGCGCGGGGGGCCGTACGGTTCACATGATGATGATAATAATCATCATCATCATCATCATCATCATCATCATCATCATTATCATCATCATTTTCTGACTGTAGCTAAGATCAAGTTGTATGGAAAAGATATTTTTGAATTGTTTTTCTACAGTAACCCGTAACCGCTGAGACTAAATCCTATTCAGATGTGATCTCTTTTGTTTTAAACTTTACGTTGTCTTAATTTAAGCACTACTTACAAAACAATGATTTCATAACACAATCTGCTTACGAAAGGGAGCTAAAATACAATATTGTCTGACTTACAAAACAATGTAGTATTGAAAAATTATGTCTTCGAACCAGCTTTTGATCAGCTTAATGCAAGCTGTCAGAAAAATAATACCACATTTGTAGTCACTGGATGGAAAGGACACAGAGAATGATATCATAATATCTCATTGCTGTTGTCTCTCTAAATTGGCTTTTAGGGAAATGCCAATGTTAACTAGGGACAATAAAAACTGCCATCTCAGCAGGTGATAAGGTTTCCATTGCCAAATCGCTTCAGTTTTAACCTTAAAGACTCCTCAAACTTATATTACAAGCGTTGACGTGTGTTTTCGAAATCTGATTTGAATTCTATGAATGTTTGCGAATATTATTATTTTCGTTTGTCTTTAAATTTTGGAAATATAACAATGTGTGACAAATTTGCTCAAATGGTTGCATTTTTGCAATTTCAGCTGAGACTGACTTGATTGACAATACTTTAATTGACAAATTTAATAATCCA
The DNA here is from genome assembly GCA_019787425.1 of Platygyra sinensis. Lineage (NCBI taxonomy): Eukaryota > Metazoa > Cnidaria > Anthozoa > Scleractinia > Merulinidae > Platygyra > Platygyra sinensis. The sequence continues at coordinate 8,135 of JAHPZR010015855.1, read as the reverse complement.
CGATAAATACAACATTTGCCTGTGTACACAAAACCATCTCAAGCTATGAAAATACCACATTTATAAACACAGTCTAATTTTAAAAAGCTTTAACGTTTTTCACCAAGAGTTTTTACCAAACTTAATTATACTCGAATTAAAACCCAGACCAAAACCAATAAGGAAATCCCAAAATTTGCAAGCCATTGCTGAAGTCGTGATTTCATGTCTACTACGTATACAGCAGTTGGAAGTTCGTGTTTGGAATATATTGGAAAATAAACTATATTAGCTAAGGATAATTGTTTGTTGAGTGATCATTGCACGCAAGAAAAAATGATGAGAAAGTGAGAGCTTTGCAAATAACGTGGCAACAGACACTAAGTTCCCTCGACATTTTTCTGCAGGTAACTTGATTCTCAGCCGAATAGATAATGTTTTATGAAGACAGCAATTCTGAGATTTGCCTGTTTGGGCAAATTGACTAGTTATCTTAAAAAACGTGCTTTAAACCACTATTTCCTTATATTGTAAGGTAAAAAAAAGTTAAAAAGGCAAGTTTGTTTTAATTCAACTTTCTCAAAATAATGAATTGAATTGTTGGTTCTTCAAGCTTATTTCTGACGGAGAAAATGCAAAACTTTTAAAGTTAATGT
>JAHPZR010015852.1:57500-60000 GCA_019787425.1 Platygyra sinensis | reverse complement strand
CCTTTGCTGTTATAGCAGCTACAGTCTGGTTTTCTGGATGAGTTGTATTCTGCTCCAACAATATCGCTGTTGTTGATGGCTTGCAGTTTGGAACCTCCTGTGCTTCAACTTAATGGCCCTTCTGCATCACCTGTCTCTCTTTGCAGCATGGCATTGCTACCAAAGCCACCCATGTCGTGGAAAAAGTTAACATGATGGCTTACGCTATGTTTTGTTTTAATTTTCTGAAGTTCCATCTCTTGGTGCCACATGCAGCCTCAACAGCTACTCCAATCCTGGCGGACTTTTTAAAGTTAAAGTTGTGGTTTATTAATAAAATCGTCGCGCTTAGACATAAGGAGGAACTCACAAGACGTGACACTTACTGTGTACTACTGTAACTCCTTTAAATTGCACTTATACTGTATATTGATAAGCTACATGCTATTTTGTACCATGCTTTGAGACTCCCAGATTATTATAAAAAGAGTTAAAAGTTGCAACATGATTATAGTTAGATACTGTAGTTCATTAAACATAATTACAATCAGTAAAACATTGCAGTGTGGAGCAATATAAGAAGTAATGACAAAAGCAAGTTACCATAGTAGAATGTTATTGCATGGTATACTTTGGTTCCTATTACTCCATATTAAAGGTTATAGGGACTGTAGTGTCAATTCAGTCTACCCGATACGTACATGTGTACTCTAACTTATTATAACAGGTGGCTACAAATGATAGCTGTTTGAATATTTTTCTCTAGTTCAACTTGCCCATTTGACTTGGATGATAACGAAGCACCTTGTAAAGGAAAACTTTCACTTTCAGGTAATTTTTCTTAAGCCTACCTTTTTTAGAGGTTGTAATTTTACGGCTTTCTGTAGAAGCCCACTTACAGTAAAAAGAGCAAGACAAATACAACAAATGGATTTGCTTTTGTGTAGACAAATAATTGTATTACTGTTAACTGTTACTGTTAACCCACTGGCCACTGATTTAATTGAATAATTCAAATGATTATTTCTGCCCAATCAGAAGCCAGCTTTTACAGAGTTAGGAAATGGTGCAGTAAGAATTGGTCCCTGGGGCGCCTTGCTCTCTCTCAAACTTTTCTTTTCCAATTTTTCCCATCCTTTTCAATTTTCCCTCATCTTAGGGGCCCTGCTAACTGCTCCTTGGCTTTTGAAAATGATTGACAAGTATCATTGATGATTAATTAAGAAATATTTCCTTCAGTGGAGGTGGTTAGTGGATATTTACCGAGCTGCAAGGTGGCAAGGTAAATATCCACCACTGGCCACCTTAGTATAAACAAAACCAGTAGGATGAAATATCTGCAAACGTTGACTCAAACGACTGCTATAAGTATTTTAGTTTGTAAGTTTGTGTGCAAAATGTATGTCAGCTTGGAATTACAAAAACTATTCTGAGTTTGAGTAACCAAACAGAATGCACAAAAAGCAAGTTATTGATGGGTTGGTATGTACTTAAATATAATTATACCTCGCTATACAAATAGTGTTCATCTTCTCTGACTAGCTCATACTTGGGTTTTATGCAGCTAAGTTTGTGGGTTAATTCTTTCCTTAGACATTCGTGTTCCTTTGATGTGGACCCAAGATGATCACAATAAAACCAAGACAGGTCTGTGTTTCGCCCCAAAATCCAGCGGCACTGTTTATGTATAATTATGGGTCATGCATGGGTGTCAGTTTCTCAATAAAAACACATAATATGGAAACCTTTCGTAGAGTGGACATCAGAAATAAGAGCTCTGAAAATTATAAATCATTTCTGGATGCTCTTGATCTACTCATTGTATATGCCAACATTAATTTTCTCTCATGGTATGGGAAACATGATTATTCTGGGCCAGTATCATAACAATGACAATGTAATGATAATGATAATGGTGATGATAATGATAATTATAAGAAATAAACTTTGTATTGTATAAACAAAAATATTTATGTAGGATGGTCATTTTAGTTGTAAAAACTGTTATCAACATGGGTCCATTGTAAAATAAAATTAATATAAAATGAATAATTATGCAAAAATCTAAAAAGCTTTATAAGAAATCTAAAGTTATTATACATATAAAAAGCGATGAAAAGACTGGGAAGTTCTAGATTCAAATAAAGTAATTAACAGCATCTGCGTTGTTGTGAGAAATGCTCTTTTAGTGGATTCTAATTTAAACTTCCATAACTATTTTGGTCTCTGTTAAAAGAGCTGCACTGGCTGCCTGTCCCCTACAGAATGCAATTCAAGGTCATCCTGATTGCTTTTAAAGCATTGCATGATATGGTACCTTCGTACATATCCAGCCTTGTGCACGTCAAACAAAACACTACAATGCAATACTGCTAACCCCACTGCTGAAAAAGTCTGCGACGACAACGGGTGATAGATAGTTCACTATGGCAGCACCCATATTGTGGAACTCGCTCCCTTAAGAAATCAGGAACATTCATAAAGTGCACAAATTTAAACACGCTTAAAAACATCTTTTTAT
>JAHPZR010015852.1:50000-52500 GCA_019787425.1 Platygyra sinensis | reverse complement strand
AACTGAACCGCACGGGAATTTAATTCTTGTCATTTTCAAAACGATCAAATGTGACCGGTCAACATGACCGGCAAGACGAAAGGTTGACCGGTCAACATCCAAATCAGTTCGGACATTGTCCGTTGACCGGCCGTTATTTCGAGTCCTGGATTTACAATATTTAAATGGCTTTGGTTTTGTCTGATATAAGACTGAAATGAAAAAAAGACCACCTAATCCATCAATGACAATCACTTGAGGTTTTCCCTGGGAGGGGGGGTACCCTCGAGAATTTTGGATAGGGGTGTGCCGCGACTGTGCTTGAACCCCAACCCTATTTACAGACTAAGATAGTGAAAAATGATAGCCGTTTTAAGGCTCAAACATTTGTTTAGGCGGGCGTTTTCACACTCCAGTATTAGATAATACAATTTAGCTACCCTATCTAAGGACCACACCAGGAACACAGCAACAAAAGGGTAAAAAGAACATACCCTATTTAAAGACCGAGACATACCTGTAAAACCCATATATGGGAGTACCCCTGGGGAGTTTTACTGAGCGCATAGATGACATTTGTAAAAAAAAGTGGCACAACATATTGCGCTGCTAAAGAAGATTAAGCGTAACCTGCCTCTCACAGAGCGTGGGCTTTATTTCAATGCCTTGATCAAGCCGATAATGCTGTATGGCTCATGTGCATGGTGTACTGCATTACAAGAGAATGTCAACCTCGTATCCAAGCTGCAAAAGCGAGCAGCTCGAGTAAGATGCAGATATCGGTGAAAGAAGCGAGTTGCTTTTTAGATGACTTTATAGGCTGCCGCTTAAGGAAGACTTAAACCTAAAAAGGACTTAGTTTATAATATTTAGGCGCATCAAAGATGAAAAAATTGTTGGGGCTATACAACGGAACTTCTAAAGAGGAACTCAGCCCAACACACCAGAACCAGTGGCTATGGAATATATAACTTAGTGTGCCCATCCAACATGTATGACAGAGAAACGGGAGGGGAGGCAAATTTTCCAAGCCAATAGAGCAAAACTGTGGAACAGCATCTCTTTAGACATAAACAAGAAAGACTCCATTGGCTCTTTTAAATCCTCTGCTAAAAAATATTTTTTTAGCCAAGAACTATTAGGTTAGTTTTAGTTGTGCATATCTTGATTTAGATTTTTAAAAAAAATGATATTCTTAAATTTTAGCTGTGTTCTATTTTGTAATTTTCTATTATCTCACAAGTGTAATTAGTAATTTTAATCTTTAATTTAGGATAGAGGGCCACTGGTTTGTCACTTCTTAACTGTTATGTGTTGTAAACCCTCTATGAATAAAGTTGTAAGTTACAGTCTCACCTTTCATGCACTCACTCATGCACTCACTCACTCACTCATTCATGCACTCAATCACTCACTCATTCATGCACTCACTCATGCACTCACTCACTCACTCATTCACTCACTCACTCACTCACTCATGCACTCAATCACTCACTCATTCATGCACTCACTCATGCACTCACTCACTCACTCACTCATTCACTCACTCACTCATGCACTCAATCACTCACTCATTCATGCACTCACTTGTGCACTCACTCACGCACTCACTTGTGCACTCACTCACGCACTCACTCTTGCACTCACTGACTCACTCACTTGCTTGCTTACTTACTAATGTCACAAAGATTTTTTTTAATTTTTATTTTGTTCCTTTTTTAATTACAATATGTACAATGATAGTGGTGCTATAATATAATTCATGTATTAAGTTTTGTTGTTATACAGTGCAATGGTTGCTGCAATTTTTTGGAATGTGATGAACTTTGAGTAAAATAAAAATCAGTCTAGAAAAGGAAAAAAGATATTACAACACAATACATCGGTTATTCACTGACAATCTTCAATTTGTGTCATCACAACCATGGTGTTTTTGGGTTCTCAGTTGTCAAGGCCTCAGTCTTCAGGGTCTTAGGGTCTTGGTTTTTATTACAACCACCAGCTGGGGGCTATTTTGCATTATCAAACTAACACTGTAATACCTTACTGATTGTATTTTTTGTTTGTTTCTAAAATTGTAGAGCAACATATTTACTATGTGTTCTGCTTATTGAAGCTTGATGGTCAAGTGCTGGACACAGCTCTGGTAGAAACCGATGAGTCAGAAACAGACATTTCCTTTGACAACATTATTGTCTTGTAAGTGTTTGAGTCCATTTCTAGCAATAGGAGTTCATAACAACCAGGGCTCGAGACTAACGGTAGCCAACTAGCCACAGACTAGTAAAAGTTCCATTTTGGCTAGTGGATTTTGCTCTTCACTAGCCAATTTGGCTAGTGAAAATTTGTGAGCACTGGAGGCTCAAAGGGAACCAAATAAAAGTTAATTTCAAATTTTTAACAAAATGAAATTGAGTCAAAGCGTGCAGAATTTAAAACATCAGCTGTAATAAATATCATACATAATTTATTGGTCCAAACAAGAACTTTAAATTACTAAAATGCGAAAGAACGATTGACT
>JAHPZR010015852.1:35000-45000 GCA_019787425.1 Platygyra sinensis | reverse complement strand
TACCGTTAGTCTCGAGCCCTGGTTGTTATGAACTCCTATTGCTAGAAATGGACTCAAACACTTACAAGACAATAATGTTGTCAAAGGAAATGTCTGTTTCTGACTCATCGGTTTCTACCAGAGCTGTGTCCAGCACTTGACCATCAAGCTTCAATAAGCAGAACACATAGTAAATATGTTGCTCTACAATTTTAGAAACAAACAAAAAATACAATCAGTAAGGTATTACAGTGTTAGTTTGATAATGCAAAATAGCCCCCAGCTGGTGGTTGTAATAAAAACCAAGACCCTAAGACCCTGAAGACTGAGGCCTTGACAACTGAGAACCCAAAAACACCATGGTTGTGATGACACAAATTGAAGATTGTCAGTGAATAACCGATGTATTGTGTTGTAATATCTTTTTTCCTTTTCTAGACTGATTTTTATTTTACTCAAAGTTCATCACATTCCAAAAAATTGCAGCAACCATTGCACTGTATAACAACAAAACTTAATACATGAATTATATTATAGCACCACTATCATTGTACATATTGTAATTAAAAAAGGAACAAAATAAAAATTAAAAAAAATCTTTGTGACATTAGTAAGTAAGCAAGCAAGTGAGTGAGTCAGTGAGTGCAAGAGTGAGTGCGTGAGTGAGTGCACAAGTGAGTGCGTGAGTGAGTGCACAAGTGAGTGCATGAATGAGTGAGTGATTGAGTGCATGAGTGAGTGAGTGAATGAGTGAGTGAGTGAGTGAGTGCATGAGTGAGTGCATGAATGAGTGAGTGATTGAGTGCATGAGTGAGTGAGTGAGTGAGTGAATGAGTGAGTGAGTGAGTGCATGAGTGAGTGCATGAATGAGTGAGTGATTGAGTGCATGAATGAGTGAGTGAGTGAGTGCATGAGTGAGTGCATGAAAGGTGAGACTGTAACTTACAACTTTATTCATAGAGGGTTTACAACACATAACAGTTAAGAAGTGACAAACCAGTGGCCCTCTATCCTAAATTAAAGATTAAAATTACTAATTACACTTGTGAGATAATAGAAAATTACAAAATAGAACACAGCTAAAATTTAAGAATATCATTTTTTTTAAAAATCTAAATCAAGATATGCACAACTAAAACTAACCTAATAGTTCTTGGCTAAAAAAATATTTTTTAGCAGAGGATTTAAAAGAGCCAATGGAGTCTTTCTTGTTTATGTCTAAAGAGATGCTGTTCCACAGTTTTGCTCTATTGGCTTGGAAAATTTGCCTCCCCTCCCGTTTCTCTGTCATACATGTTGGATGGGCACACTAAGTTATATATTCCATAGCCACTGGTTCTGGTGTGTTGGGCTGAGTTCCTCTTTAGAAGTTCCGTTGTATAGCCCCAACAATTTTTTCATCTTTGATGCGCCTAAATATTATAAACTAAGTCCTTTTTAGGTTTAAGTCTTCCTTAAGCGGCAGCCTATAAAGTCATCTAAAAAGCAACTCGCTTCTTTCACCGATATCTGCATCTTACTCGAGCTGCTCGCTTTTGCAGCTTGGATACGAGGTTGACATTCTCTTGTAATGCAGTACACCATGCACATGAGCCATACAGCATTATCGGCTTGATCAAGGCATTGAAATAAAGCCCACGCTCTGTGAGAGGCAGGTTACGCTTAATCTTCTTTAGCAGCGCAATATGTTGTGCCACTTTTTTTTACAAATGTCATCTATGCGCTCAGTAAAACTCCCCAGGGGTACTCCCATATATGGGTTTTACAGGTATGTCTCGGTCTTTAAATAGGGTATGTTCTTTTTACCCTTTTGTTGCTGTGTTCCTGGTGTGGTCCTTAGATAGGGTAGCTAAATTGTATTATCTAATACTGGAGTGTGAAAACGCCCGCCTAAACAAATGTTTGAGCCTTAAAACGGCTATCATTTTTCACTATCTTAGTCTGTAAATAGGGTTGGGGTTCAAGCACAGTCGCGGCACACCCCTATCCAAAATTCTCGAGGGTACCCCCCCTCCCAGGGAAAACCTCAAGTGATTGTCATTGATGGATTAGGTGGTCTTTTTTTCATTTCAGTCTTATATCAGACAAAACCAAGCCATTTAAATATTGTAAATCCAGGACTCGAAATAACGGCCGGTCAACGGACAATGTCCGAACTGATTTGGATGTTGACCGGTCAACCTTTCGTCTTGCCGGTCATGTTGACCGGTCACATTTGATCGTTTTGAAAATGACAAGAATTAAATTCCCGTGCGGTTCAGTTGTTTCAGTTGTAGCAAGTCGCTGTGTATTGTCATTTGCAGAACTTTGATCTGAAATCCTGGGAGAAATGCAACAAGGACCGTTGTTTACAATTCGGGCATTGAAAACAGACATCGGCGTTAACGCACTTCCGGTCACAAAATTAAAAATAATTTCTTGAACACTTGATGTGTCTTTCCGGTTCTGACACCCCCCAGTTAAAATGCCTGGTTACTAAGCTTTTCTCGATGAATACAAATTTTCTTCTCTTGTGATGAGGAGTAACATGGATTACTGCGGAATTTTAGGATCAAGATCTCACACCGTGATACGTACACCAGAAATCATTACATTTGGAGGCATTTACTGTGCACTACTTATTTACAAATTAAATGTGCTATAAGCTGTAAGCAACAACTTTTTTGGAAATATATTACTTCAGTTTGGTTCATGGGCCCTGTTTTAAGAGTTATTTATTTTATATAATTTGACCGCCCAGAAACGGTACGTGACCGAGCTAAAATGGATTTGGCCGGTCATCGTGTCCGGAGACTCTCCGGAAATTATTTCGAGCCCTGAAATCATGCATTACATAAGCTTTTACTGATAAAGATCAGTAAGGTTTATGGTACATGTATGCAACAGAGACTTTGTCATTAGGGAATTGAAGGGATCAATATAACCTTGGCACTTATGTCCAGGTTTGACCCTAATTAGATGCACGGTGAATTTTGACATCTAACACAAAGTGTCCCTTTAAGTCTAAGCCTTTGCTACCTATTTCTAACAATAAGGTTAGGGTAAAGGTTAGTGTCATTTTTATCTTAGGGTAAATGCAGCTGTTAATCCTTACTTGAGGAGCAGCATTTGGGGGACACTTTGTGACATTAATTGTCTGTATTCCGAGAAACGAGTGATGTTAAAGTTGGGGAGAAGAGCAAGGGGACACTTCGTGACGCTTATTGAAATTTGCGTGCATCTAATTAGGGTCAAACCTGGACATATCTCAACCTTGGAAGAGAATCTGTGAAGTAATGTGATGCCTTTAAATATCCTGGCATTATATTGGACAGCAGCCTTTCTCTAAATCAGCCCATTGATTATGTAAAGAAACAATTCAAAGCTTCTAAGATGCTCAGTGGGGATTTTTTCAAGAGCACGACCATCATTTACAATTGAATCAGCAAACATATTGTTTAAATTGTGTCGTTCCAGAAAATATCCATACCCCCACCACGGAGAGAATTTCACGTAAGCCCCCCCCCCCTCCTCCTTGGAATTTCCATTTTTCGACCACTAAAACAACCCCCCCACCCCTCCGGAATTTCCACTACTTTTTTGTACTCCCCCCATACCCTCTGGAAAAAATAGTTTTGGCAAGAAAGTGAGTTAAAGTGCCTATGAAGTAAAAAATAATTGCTGCTTATTTGAAAGGCTTTTCAAAGTAAAGAAGAATGGCGTTTTCTTTTAGGAATATCTTTTTTATTTTTAGAGATATTTACGTTTTTGTATTATGCAAATGAGGAAAGTGATGACGTCATAGGTGGTTCCACTAAAACAGTGAAACACTCAATCAAGAATATCTCCAGAAATATTGGAGCAGTGTTCTTCAAACTTGGCACCAGAAACGTACATCACACAAGAAACAGAGTGGCACCTACTATGTTGTTACCATGGCAACACCCTTGGCCCCAGTCTCTTTCTGTGAAAAACCAAATATCCCCAATTGCAATCTTTTAAAGTGGGACAGAGGGTCTAGCTCGGTACACAAATGGTTCCCATATTGCCTTAACTATCCCCACCAGGTTGTTGTGAGTGGATGATCCTTGTTAAGGATAAAATCTGGTAATTTTAGTCTCAGTATTTCACTGTATTAGTGAAACCACCTATGACGTCATCACTTTATTCACAAAAACAAATATCTCTAAAACGAAAAAAGATATTCTAAAAAGAAAAACGCCATTCTTCTATACTTTAAAAGGCCTTTCGAATAAGCAGCAATCATTTTTTACTTCATAGGCACTTTAAAGTAAAAGTAAACACTCAAAACATTTAGCGATTTGCATTGCACAAAAAATACTAATATTCTTGATCAATTGTATCATCTATATCTGAAGGTACTCGCAAAGAAAGCATTTTTTGTATTCTTGTATGTAAAGTGGAAGTGGAAAATGATTAAATAAAAAAAATTAAAAAAAAATTCAGCACTTCAGTGAAACATACTATAAAAGAAAAGATAAATTGTTAACTTGCCAAATTACCTTCCTACACGACTAACTCCCTTTGTAAATATGGTACAATTTCCATTGAAGGATTGAAAACACTTTTTACCATACTTCCCGGCGATATCAATCATTGATTGCAATCAATATAATCAATATTAATCAATAATAATCCATTGATTATTATTGATTGGTTCAACCAATCAATAAAAATCAATACTCACTCACGAAATCGTCTTAATTGCTATTGATTATTATTGATTTTTATAGATAATCACTACCTGATTACGCAACTTGGTAGCAACTTATGGCGCTTGGTAGCATGGACGTGTGTCATAAATCACGGGCGCGTTACGTGTCCAGGGTAATTCGACTGCACTCGTTTTTCCCGTGTTTTTATAATTCCTTGCATTTCCACGGGATTGTCACAAAACTGTTGTTTCCAGACTTCACTTGTTCCAGACCTTTGTTGGTGTTTGAGATGGTGAAGCAAGTGGAACTGTTAGTATCTATACGCTGCGTAGTTAAAAGCAAACATAAATGTTCCTTTTAAAGTGAATATTGCCAAAACAACAACTATGATGAACTATACAAACACTTTATGTCCACGTCGTTTTAAATGGTGTGATTTTTCCACAAATTGGGGAAACATTTTACGCATTCAAGAAGAGAGGAGAATGTGGGAATGTGTTCAAAGTTCCCAATTCAACTCCAGCTTGTTAGTCCTCTTTGGCCCTTACACGAAAAAATTACTGTGTAAGTTTCAAAAAGATCAATCGAAATGTGTCATTGATGTTGTTTTTAGACATGTTAGACCCGGTTTCCATCACTATTATTAACCGCAAATAGAAAACAATTCTTTCTTTTTTGAGATTAACTAATCGGCAAATGCTCTTTGAAAGTAGCTGTGTGCCACATTGACCTAGGGACTGAAGAACGTAGAAAGTACCAGTTAATAACATGTTCTTGTTTAGAGGCAATCAAACGTTTTAGTATTAGTACTAAGCTCGTAAACAGTTGTGGAAATGCTACAAATTTCAAACATTCGATTTGTAACAACGTAAAGCATAGCAAATAAAGTTTAGTGATGGGTTTGCTAATCCATATGGTGCAGTTTATTAAAAATAAATAACAAATTTCATGATCAATAAAAATCAATATTAATCAATAATAATCAATGATAATCAATAAAAATAGATACTCACTCAACTTTTAGACATTGATTTTTATTGATTTCCAATACCAATCAATTAATTGTTATTGATTATTATTGATTTTTATTCAATTTATTGATTATTGATTATCGTTGATTGATATCGCCGGGCATACTTTTATCACGAACACGATCGCCAACAGACTCAGGGCGAAAGCCAATTTTGCAGCAAAATTACATACAAATAGACAGAGATAAAAAATTATCAAGTTTTTGAAATCGTAACATCATTTCTACCTTTATAAAGAAACTAATTTTCACGAAAGAAATCAACTGCCGCTTCAAAGACCGACGCAAAAACAAACTAGGCTAGTCTCCAGTGTTTTTTGGTCCAGAAGGTGACTCCATGTGGACTGGTAACAAGTAATGGCGGCCAATTCCACGCAACGGCACGTTATTTGCACTTGTTAGCTTCCAAAGTGCTTTTGAAGAAGTAAAATGCATTTCAAATATAATGTGAGTCAAAAACAAGTATTCAAGCCACTATTTTTCACGTGAAAGTTCTACTTAGTAGGTAAGAAAGGATTTTTGAACAGCTTGATCGACACTCAAATCTGTATTAAATCAAAGTAACTCTGGAATCCCTCTGGAAACTAACTCGATCATACAACCCCCCTCCCCTCTGGAATTTCCTGGGTCTTTGATCTCCCCCCCCCCCCTCCCCTTCAGAATTTCCAATTCCCTCCGTGGTGGGGGTATGGATATTTTCTGGAACCACACGTTGATGATTCTTCCAATTTTGGATTATCGTGGTGCTGTTTTCCATCCATGTAGTAAAGGGAATGAAGGTCTGGAATGCCTACACAGCCGGACACAGTGGTAAAATAGTCCTGAATACAGTGCCCATTTGTTCACCAAAAAGATAGTTACAAGCCTTTGTTGGGACGTCACTCTTACTCAATTTTTTTCTGGCAGGGTCTCACTGAATAACACCTTTGATGACGTGAACATTATTATCATTATCATTATCATTATGATAATCATTACATGTATAGTGGCACTGCACTGAAATGAACCCCACTACAATGAAGACCCCGTTATAACAAACAACATTTGAAAGCCTGGCAGAATTACAGTAAATTGTGTGGAAACAAACCCTGCTATAACGAACTCCACTTTAACGAAATCCCTGCAATAATAAGAATTGATTTTGACGGTCCCAATGCACAATTAACCCCACTATAACGAATATTTTGTCCTGTCACTTGCAGTCAGTAAAAACGACATGATACAAATGGTTGATAAGCCAAACACAACTCCTATTGGTCAAGATAGGGAAACTTTGATCCTCAGAGCTTTGTTTCATTTAAATGTAGCTGTTCACGCGCAAGTTTGTAGACTGTTTTGCGTGGTGTATATCCCATTGTTCAGCTTGGTTACCCTGCTATAACAAATATTTTTGTTGTTAAACAGATATTTCATTATAACAGGGTCTTCACAATAACAAAGACCCCAAAATAACGAACATTTTTTTCGGTACCTTGACACTTTTGCATGATGTAATGATCAAATGCGCTAAATCAAAAGAAAAACTAAGCTAAAAATCCTGCAGTGATGCACTGGTGATGTTATTTAAAAGCTAAACAATAAAAAGATGTTTTTAAGCGTGTTTAAATTTGTGCACTTTATGAATGTTCCTGATTTCTTAAGGGAGCGAGTTCCACAATATGGGTGCTGCCATAGTGAACTATCTATCACCCGTTGTCGTCGCAGACTTTTTCAGCAGTGGGGTTAGCAGTATTGCATTGTAGTGTTTTGTTTGACGTGCACAAGGCTGGATATGTACGAAGGTACCATATCATGCAATGCTTTAAAAGCAATCAGGATGACCTTGAATTGCATTCTGTAGGGGACAGGCAGCCAGTGCAGCTCTTTTAACAGAGACCAAAATAGTTATGGAAGTTTAAATTAGAATCCACTAAAAGAGCATTTCTCACAACAACGCAGATGCTGTTAATTACTTTATTTGAATCTAGAACTTCCCAGTCTTTTCATCGCTTTTTATATGTATAATAACTTTAGATTTCTTATAAAGCTTTTTAGATTTTTGCATAATTATTCATTTTATATTAATTTTATTTTACAATGGACCCATGTTGATAACAGTTTTTACAACTAAAATGACCATCCTACATAAATATTTTTGTTTATACAATACAAAGTTTATTTCTTATAATTATCATTATCATCACCATTATCATTATCATTACATTGTCATTGTTATGATACTGGCCCAGAATAATCATGTTTCCCATACCATGAGAGAAAATTAATGTTGGCATATACAATGAGTAGATCAAGAGCATCCAGAAATGATTTATAATTTTCAGAGCTCTTATTTCTGATGTCCACTCTACGAAAGGTTTCCATATTATGTGTTTTTATTGAGAAACTGACACCCATGCATGACCCATAATTATACATAAACAGTGCCGCTGGATTTTGGGGCGAAACACAGACCTGTCTTGGTTTTATTGTGATCATCTTGGGTCCACATCAAAGGAACACGAATGTCTAAGGAAAGAATTAACCCACAAACTTAGCTGCATAAAACCCAAGTATGAGCTAGTCAGAGAAGATGAACACTATTTGTATAGCGAGGTATAATTATATTTAAGTACATACCAACCCATCAATAACTTGCTTTTTGTGCATTCTGTTTGGTTACTCAAACTCAGAATAGTTTTTGTAATTCCAAGCTGACATACATTTTGCACACAAACTTACAAACTAAAATACTTATAGCAGTCGTTTGAGTCAACGTTTGCAGATATTTCATCCTACTGGTTTTGTTTATACTAAGGTGGCCAGTGGTGGATATTTACCTTGCCACCTTGCAGCTCGGTAAATATCCACTAACCACCTCCACTGAAGGAAATATTTCTTAATTAATCATCAATGATACTTGTCAATCATTTTCAAAGCCAAGGAGCAGTTAGCAGGGCCCCTAAGATGAGGGAAAATTGAAAAGGATGGGAAAAATTGGAAAAGAAAAGTTTGAGAGAGAGCAAGGCGCCCCAGGGACCAATTCTTACTGCACCATTTCCTAACTCTGTAAAAGCTGGCTTCTGATTGGGCAGAAATAATCATTTGAATTATTCAATTAAATCAGTGGCCAGTGGGTTAACAGTAACAGTTAACAGTAATACAATTATTTGTCTACACAAAAGCAAATCCATTTGTTGTATTTGTCTTGCTCTTTTTACTGTAAGTGGGCTTCTACAGAAAGCCGTAAAATTACAACCTCTAAAAAAGGTAGGCTTAAGAAAAATTACCTGAAAGTGAAAGTTTTCCTTTACAAGGTGCTTCGTTATCATCCAAGTCAAATGGGCAAGTTGAACTAGAGAAAAATATTCAAACAGCTATCATTTGTAGCCACCTGTTATAATAAGTTAGAGTACACATGTACGTATCGGGTAGACTGAATTGACACTACAGTCCCTATAACCTTTAATATGGAGTAATAGGAACCAAAGTATACCATGCAATAACATTCTACTATGGTAACTTGCTTTTGTCATTACTTCTTATATTGCTCCACACTGCAATGTTTTACTGATTGTAATTATGTTTAATGAACTACAGTATCTAACTATAATCATGTTGCAACTTTTAACTCTTTTTATAATAATCTGGGAGTCTCAAAGCATGGTACAAAATAGCATGTAGCTTATCAATATACAGTATAAGTGCAATTTAAAGGAGTTACAGTAGTACACAGTAAGTGTCACGTCTTGTGAGTTCCTCCTTATGTCTAAGCGCGACGATTTTATTAATAAACCACAACTTTAACTTTAAAAAGTCCGCCAGGATTGGAGTAGCTGTTGAGGCTGCATGTGGCACCAAGAGATGGAACTTCAGAAAATTAAAACAAAACATAGCGTAAGCCATCATGTTAACTTTTTCCACGACATGGGTGGCTTTGGTAGCAATGCCATGCTGCAAAGAGAGACAGGTGATGCAGAAGGGCCATTAAGTTGAAGCACAGGAGGTTCCAAACTGCAAGCCATCAACAACAGCGATATTGTTGGAGCAGAATACAACTCATCCAGAAAACCAGACTGTAGCTGCTATAACAGCAAAGGAAATAACTCCTTCCTTTGTCCAATTCATTTTGAGCATAGGAGTCAATAATGAAGGCTGAAGTAGAGCTGAGGAGTTACAGTACTTGCCATGGATTTTAAAGACACAGATAAAGAATTAAAGCCCAAATGGAAATCATCACAAGGACTGGTAATAAGATATTCCACCATATCCTGGTCTAGGTAGCAATGCAAATCTAACTTAAACTTGTCCACTTTGATGGATGAGACAACAGCCAGAGGATGCAGTGGAAAAAAGGGAT
>JAHPZR010015852.1:20000-32500 GCA_019787425.1 Platygyra sinensis | reverse complement strand
ATAAAAAGGCTAGGTCCCTGAATTAGTTTTTCGGATATTCACAAAAAGTGAAATTTAGTGGAAGTTTTTGTGCACTTTGTGTGTTGCTATGGTAACTGATATGATGTCACAAGTACCCTCAAAGTATAGCCCAGCAATAGAGTTGCAAGGAGACATATAGTTTGCCCACACCATTAAATATCCTGCAGCAATGAAAAACCCTTTTGAGCTTCCTTAAATTTATGTCATCTGAACTCCAATTAAAAAAACTGAAATGTGTCCAAATGTGTCAATAGATCACTCTCTCTGAAACTGATTTAACTTCTTCATACTGATTTGTATTTTTGTCCGGCCAGACTGGCTTCTTGTCCGGTCAAAACTGGCCTCTGGCCTGACAAATGACCTGCCTTTTGGCAAAAATCATTTGCAGGCTTGTAGTCACATAGTAATTCTACTGGGGAGACAGTCAAGTAATACATTTGAACTGCGGGGAATGATACGAATCCTCGTTTTAAATCAAAAGCTACACTAGGTGACCGTTCTTTTACCTGTGCAGCACCGAAACTTTGGAATGCGCTACCATTTAACATAAGAAGCGCCAACACAGTTAGTAGTTTTAAAGCCAAGCTAAAAACTCGCGTATTCCGCCTCGCATTTTCATCATAGTTGTTTCTATTATTATAAGTTTTACTTTTAATTGAAATTTTAGCTTTTTAAATCATTGTAAGTTTGCTTTTAATTGTAATTTTAGCTTTTTAACCTTTTTATTCCGTTTTTAATCTTGTCATGCGCATTTGAACATTTTATGGAATTTGCGCATTATAAATGTTATTATTATTATTATTATTATTATTGATCATCACAGTTATGCATGCAACTTAAGCAGTTGTGAAAGCATGAGAAAAAAATCCAGGCCTCCGCAGGTGAAATATATGAACCACCATATATTCACTTGTATTCTTCACCTTCTTCAGGTACCACGAAAATCACTGAACTGTGAAATGGGCCCAAATTTTTGTATCACTGCCCCGCCTACTTTCTTCTACTGCCCCGCCCACTTTTATCAATGGATTCCAAGAATTCTCGCCCCGCGCGTACACGGCTGTTTGTGCTGTATGAAACTGTACTCGTGTGGATTGTGGTCGGTTAAATTTCGCTGCACTTGAGTTTGAACAAGATGGAAAGATGTGAATTTAAGGTTAGAGGTCCAAAAGAAAAATGCGTAGAACTTTTTTTGACATCAGAGGAAGTTAAAACATTATGCATGGAGTCCTTGCTAGATCGTATCTTGAAAAGATTCAGTGGCCTTCGCGGCAAGGAAGTGAGCTTAAAATACGCAGACAACAATGACTGGATCGAGCTCCCCGCCGATGACTTGGATTCATTTATTGACATGATAGAAACTGCGAAAGACTTTGCAAGAGAAAACCTCAAGGTGATTGAACTAAAGATATGTGAGCTAGCTTAAACTCCACAAGAAACTGCTTCACATAAACGACTCAGCACTTCGCCATCGCCATCACCAAAAAGTGGGAGCGTGCATGTGACTAAAAAACCTAAACATCTAATGGTGCGACGCCTGGAAGCCGAATTTAATCAGTCAAAAGCTTCAGATACTGCTGCTTATGAATCTCCCACTCAGAAACTGTTTAAAAAACTTGAGCAAGAAAGCAGGATGCTGAACAAATCGTTGCAAAAAAACAACACAAGGTATTTGAGCTCGAGAGTAGCTTCAAGTCGCTCGGAACTAGCAAGAAACTGCTGTGTTTGAATTGCCACAATTCGGGGCACAACAAAACTATGTGTTCGTTTGCACCCTGTTCTTCTGCCACAAAAATGTAAAGAGATAAAGCAACATCTAGAAGAGGTAAAATATTTCAAAAAAGTACAGTACGAGAACTGGATATTATGTTGAAGAAAGATAGTTATTCCGCTAGCCTTAATATATTTGCTTCAAAAGTTCAGGCGAACCTAATAAACAGTGATCCTCTAAAATACCTCAGAACAACAACTACTGGAGAAAGGGTTCCACAATGGCTTCTTGTCAATACCGACATAAGAAAACTCGAGAGAATTTCCAACGGCAAAGTTCCAGACACAAGTGAAATTCAGAAACTTATCCGTGAATATGACGAGAGTTTCACCATCACTAGCCGACAAAAGGCACTAGAGCTCAAGCAAACACCTGTTAACCCTGTGAAACGCCTGTGGGAGCAAAAGGGTATTAAATTTCCAGGGAAAGGCATCCTTCCAACAGTTCAGTGAAAGTTGTACCGCTACAAGTACTGTACCTGTACTGCTTCTGTCACGTCAGTCAGCGATGTGCCCAATACTGTCCAAGAGGAAAATTTTTACCTTGAAATGGGGATTACAGAAAGGCTTAAAGTCATACTCATCGACAAAAAACAAAAAACACTGAACAGTCCGAAATTACTAGTAGCGATAGGCAGCCCGATGTTGACGGGCCTGATTATGGCCTTTCGTTACTTTTTACAACCGCCAAACTAGTAAGCGACTGAACAGCTGTGTTGTTATTTTTAGAGTGACACGTTACAAATAACAGAAATGTTGAGTTGATGTATCAACTATATTTTAATTATAACAAGTCCGAAAATTTTCAGTACTTGCAGTATTAACTACAGTAATGCACGATTTACTAAGGAAAACTTCATATCTTTGCAAGTCTTTACAAATTGTTGCGTTTGTTTACTTAGTGACATCTGTTTGTAATTAGTATTTCAGTGAAAAACATTCCCGCTGCAGTATAGGCAGCGTAAAAGTGTTGAAGATTGAACAACTTGTGTTTTATTAACCTTCTTGTTGGATACATTTTTAAAGTCATTTTGTGTTTCATGACTAACACGATCGTTGGTCAAAGTGTTCTTAGGACAAAGAAGCCATTCTAAATATTGATATGAAATCGAGATCATCCTGTTGGAGATGTTCTGATCCAGCAGCGTGGCTTTCATAACGCGTGCTACCAGTTTCGAAAAATTGTTTCCAGATCTTTCTAACTGTATTGTATGTTGTCCGGTTTTTCAACGCAATTTCCGAAAAACTCCCAGGAAAATCACCGGTAACTAAGTCGCCTCCCTTTTCCACAACATCTTGAATAATAGTTCTTCTCAAATCTTCATTTAAGGCTTTACCACACTCATAAACTCTACCTACCCTGCTCCTATGCGCCATCGCTACGCCACAATGAAATATAATTCCACTGTGGCGTAGCTATGGCACATACTACATGAGTAGAGCAGGAAAAGTAACGATAACGGAATTCATCAAAGAAAGTGGGCGGGGCAGCAATACGAAAATTCGGGCCCATTTCACAGTTCGGTGATTTTCTTAGTATACTATGAACTCACAAAGTGGCCAGCTCCCAGCTGGCTTGATAGCTCAGTTGGAAGAGCACTACACCGGTATCACAGAGGTCATGGGTTAGAAATCTGTGCTTTAATTTCACAACAGCTTAAGTTGTGTGCATAACTGCGATAATCAATCATATCTTCATATCATTCTGTGCAGTTTAAGTGTCATTGTCAGAGAAAACCGGGCAGAACCAAAAGATCGAGGTCGGCCGTTTACCTTCATCTTTTCACAGTATAAACGCTATCCGAAAAGATTAGCAACCATGATATTTGCCGAGGTAGGCGTTCGTTTTTCTTCGAGATATTACCTCATCATGATTTTGGCCTCTCAAGCGGTCTAAAATGGCCGAAATTTCGGCCAACTTTAGGTGAGCCTAAAAGATACTTCGTACACATTCCAGAAACTCTTATTTTCGTGCGATAATATTTGGCCCCTTATTAGTTGACTGAGATATATTTGATTTTTTTCACTTTAATTCTACGGTTTTCACGAGGTGCCAAATATCATCGCCGAGTCGTTAAGGAGCGTGACCTAAATTTTAGCCATTTTCAGCGAGTCGTTTTTCAAAAGTGCGGCAGTTTGTTTCCACAACAAGACGATTTTCTGATAGTCTTTTACACTAATATCAATATCCAGTTTAGTTAAAATTGGTATCTACAAGCAAATCGGAGTAATTGGTCTCGCAAAGTCCAAAAAAATCATTGGTCAGACATATTTCCCGCCAAATGTTTAGCGAAGAATATCACCTTATTCCGACTTTCTGCGCTTGTTATCCATGATTTGCTGAAAGATCTGCACAAAATAGTCAGCTGGACTGCAAAATAGAATATTTAAGCTGTGACATCGGGATTAACTTATTCAAACATTTCCAACTCGCCAAATTCTTGCCATTATCAAGACTAAATTTTCCCGCGAAAGTTCTATTTTTAACGTCACGCTGCAAAAACAAACTGGATCCTCATTTCGCTGCCTTTTTTTGTTTTTATGTAGAGCAAACTGCAAGTCAACAGTGAGCGACGCTTCACCCGAAATTTAATTTTGGGATTACTGCAAATGTCTTGTTTACGTCGATTTTCTCGTTTTCGGAAGGCGTGACGCGTTACAGATTAAAAGGTTAGACGACTGGGTCGCAATTTCGATCTCACTTGAAGGTTTCTCCATGGTTTTGAAAACATAAACTGTTCTTTCGGATTAGAAAAATCGCCTAGCAGTGCGTCAAAGTTAGATAAGAAAGTCAGGAATTTGGAATTTTTAAATAAGTTTAAAGCTAAAATTCGAAAATTAGATCTAGTTGGGATGATGGAAGATAATTGTATAAGCACCCTAAAGAGCGGTAATCCACCGTAAGAAAAACGATGGCGGCTGTACATTTTACCACAATACCTTGCGAACCAAACTAAGCCCACTGGACATATAGAAAGATATGGTTTAACGGCAGTCGTTCCTATACTAACAGTACTGCTCTTGTCGAGTTTTAATGAGCTACAATCTTTCTTTGCGTTTTTATACGCTCTTTTAGAGTTTTCGTGCGCAAAGCATTATAGGTAAATGTACCAGTCGCGATCTTTTTCCTTACAGTGGATTATGGAATTGAGGATTTTACTTACGGATTGAAAATAGTGGTTTGGGAGGGGATTAGACTTCAACCTTCGGTTTTAAGGAAGCTATAGCTTGCGTGGATTTATGGGATACTGATAAGTTAAGATATTTTTTAGGAACTAGTTTTAAAATACAGCGCATTTTAACGGTTGTTACTAAAAATTAGTATTTTGGATCAGATTAATATATTTCTTCTTTACTATTAATTCACTAGTAGTTAAGTGTCCCCAATTAGTTGCTGGCGAGGGTTAGCGAGACAGCATACTATTCTTGTCAATGGGGGAAAAATCCAAAATTTTGTCGGATGCAAGACTCGAAGCTTGCGCAGTAGAGCATTATCCGGGATAGTTGATCAGCTGTTAGGTCATCATTCGCCGGCGCACGATAATTAAAAGAAAAAAAGAGTTAAGGTTTAAATAGGGTGGTTTTTATTTTTGACATTTACATGTAGCTACCCAGACCTCAGACCCATAAAATTGAGACCCTCTGGATGTATCAAAAGCTCACACTCGAAAAACTCACTTTCTGCATGTCAGGAAAACTCAGGACGCTAAAATTATGACAACATTTTTTAGAGCGTGCTTACCAAGGATTGTTTTTAGGAGTCATGTTTACTGTTCGTCGATACAATGTCATCGGCAGAATTTCCAGAGAGAGGGAGAAAAACATCCCGAGGTGATAAGCCTGCAGCACAGGCGTAATTTTTTTTGTGTATTTAGGCGAACAGAGGCGAAAATACGCCAAAAATATTATGCCTGTTCCGTTGGCTAAAGGTGATAGATTCCTCTGCTCAGATCACGGAAATAATACCCCGGGGGGTACTCGATATATCCCTGGGTGGAGAGGTGCGGCCGGCCCCTCATACCATGACCCTGTTTAAGAGAAGTATCGCTGATTTTCTTACCCTGTTTAAGACAGAATTCCGATATTTGATACCCTGTTCAAGACATAGATTAAAAGTTGCGGTTACAAATTGTGTCAGAAGCGGATCCAGGGGAGGGGTTTTGGGGTTTTGGGTTTTGCCTTATTCTTCGTAAAATAATAATAGAATAAAATTGTTTTTACGAAGTTATTTCACTTTTACCATTCGACTGCTTGCCAAGTTATGAAAAGATAATGTACATTTCGCAAAGGTCGTATCAGGTTCAGGTATAACAAGCGACATGAACAGGTGACATTCATTGATAGTGTACAAACCCCCCTTTCAGAAATTCCTGGATCCGCCCCTGTGTGTGGCTTTCTTGTTGTGTAATCAATGGAAATTTAATGTTCCTT
Source organism: Platygyra sinensis (assembly GCA_019787425.1). Lineage (NCBI taxonomy): Eukaryota > Metazoa > Cnidaria > Anthozoa > Scleractinia > Merulinidae > Platygyra > Platygyra sinensis. The sequence goes on along the minus strand of JAHPZR010015852.1, from coordinate 26,278 downwards.
GTATCAATGCCAAAGTTAACGGAAGTCAATATTAATTTACAAGAGCTTGTAAAAATTTTGCGGTTTATCGTCCAAGAAAAGATATCCCATTTAAGACAAAAATTGATAAATTGATACCCTGATTAAGACAAAAAAATGACAAATTCGATACCCTGTTTAAGACAAAAATCCCTAAAAACATACCCTGGCTGGCCGCACGTCCCCATTAAGCCCTTATAAGGGAGTACTCCCCGGGATAATACCCACCGTTCGAATGATTGTTTGGTTGCTTTATCAGTATGAATCAAATTTATTTTATGTTTAGTAGCCATTTGAGCCAAGTTAAGTTACAATGGCGCGAGGTGCCTTGCGTGATGTTTCGGATATTGTTTTTTACCGTGGGTCCTCAGTGCAGCTTTGATTAATTCTGCTCAATTCAGAAGAGACTTCCGGGTCTGAGTTCTCGAGACATCTTAAAAGCCTTTGAATCGGCAAAACACTATCTCAAGCTTCATAGCAAGTAGTCGCAGGTCAATTGTGTGAGCGGGCTTATAAAGGAAAGAAATGAAACAAAAAAACAGACAGTGTACAAACCTGCGACGATACAAACGACAAAAGTGAGCGTAAGAAAGATCGTGACCCAGCAAAGATTACAGGTATTGAGATGTTTATATAAGTGGTCTGTCCTTTATGATCATTTCGTTGGCCGGATTTAGCAGGGAAGTTTCGTCGTAACCTATGTTTCCTCATTGTTTACATCCAGCTACACCATGCAAATTAGACACCACCTCTGGCGTCTGTCCTCCACTATCTCGTTTGCATGCTAATAATTGAAGAAAAACTGACCCAGCACCCGCACTGCTAGGCGACTTTTCAGATCCGAAAAAAAACAATTAATGTTTTCAAAACCATGGAGAAACCTTCAAGTGAGATCGAAATTGCGACCCAGTCGTCTAACCTTTTAATCTGTAACGCGTCACGCCTTCCGAAAACGAGAAAATCGACGTAAACAAGACATTTGCAGTAATCCCAAAATTAAATTTCGGGTGAAGCGTCGCTCACTGTTGACTTGCAGTTTGCTCTACATAAAAACAAAAAAAGGCAGCGAAATGAGGATCCAGTTTGTTTTTGCAGCGTGACGTTAAAAATAGAACTTTCGCGGGAAAATTTAGTCTTGATAATGGCAAGAATTTGGCGAGTTGGAAATGTTTGAATAAGTTAATCCCGATGTCACAGCTTAAATATTCTATTTTGCAGTCCAGCTGACTATTTTGTGCAGATCTTTCAGCAAATCATGGATAACAAGCGCAGAAAGTCGGAATAAGGTGATATTAGAGAGGTTAAGCATGGCGTTTACGGCAAACGGAAAACGGCAAAAGTGAAACTTTTACCGTCTGTCTTCAGCTCTCTGTACATTAAAATCAAAATATTTGTATTTGTAGTGAAAAGCAAGAGACACTTTTCTGTTTTTGTATGATTTATTCAAGGATTACAAGAAAAGAAGAGACAATCAGAGGTAATCTTTGCCGTTTGTCGTCTGCCGTAAACGTCATGCTTAAATTAAACTCTCTATTCTTCGCTAAACATTTGGCGGGAAATATGTCTGACCAATGATTTTTTTTTGGACTTTGCGAGACCAATTACTCCGATTTGCTTGTAGATACCAATTTTAACTAAACTGGATATTGATATTAGTGTAAAAGACTATCAGAAAATCGTCTTGTTGTGGAAACAAACTGCCGCACTTTTGAAAAACGACTCGCTGAAAATGGCTAAAATTTAGGTCACGCTCCTTAACGACTCGGCGATGATATTTGGCACCTCGTGAAAACCGTAGAATTAAAGTGAAAAAAATCAAATATATCTCAGTCAACTAATAAGGGGCCAAATATTATCGCACGAAAATAAGAGTTTCTGGAATATGTACGAAGTATCTTTTAGGCTCACCTAAAGTTGGCCGAAATTTCGGCCATTTTAGACCGCTTGAGAGGCCAAAATCATGATGAGGTAATATCTCGAAGAAAAACGAACGCCTACCTCGGCAAATATCATGGTTGTTAATCTTTCCGGATAGCTTTTATACTGTGAAAAGATGAAGGTAAACGGCCGACCTCGATCTTTTGGTTCTGCCCGGTTTTCTCTGACAATGACACTTAAATATATGAACCTTCATAGACACAAGGCACAACAGTATACTGTACCTTGATCCTTTTCGTCTCATCACTGACTTTGCTCTGTGCCTTTGTAGCAGCCCCATTAGGGCTAAGATGCGAGCATTTATTGTGAGAAGATTCTTAGATGCCTCAAGTGCCTGGACTTCTTCATGGCAAGCAGCCAACAACTTGACAATTCCATCTCGTATACATGCCTCATGGTCAATCTTTTCTTGAATTGCTGAGTCATCTAGTTCCTGAAGACCATACAACAAGATTTCAACAGAGTTCACCATTTCCTTTTTTGCTTCTGGGTCAGTACATACATATACATAAATATTCTGGATATATGGGCACATGTAGAACAGTTTTTTTGAGAGCACTCAACATCAAAAGAGCAGTAACTATAATTAATTTCTGTTGATTGAGATCCAGGCTTTAATTGTTTCTTATCCCTTAATTGCCACAGCACTGTTTCCTACGGCCAAGAATGATCACACTCATCAGGCAACATTTATTTAGTGAATGACCATTAACTGACAATGCTAGCGATATAACACAGATACAAAGGTATGCAGCTGCTAGTAGTAAGTGTGCACCGTTTTATTACTCACATGTTACGTTATTCAAAAGAACTTGAGTTTAAATTTATTTCTGTGGAGACATGTACTTGCCAATTCTTTTCTCTCATATATTGTCAGTATAGACATTTTGAAGGATAACTTTGTGATGCGTCTATTATTTATGGAAAATTTCAACCCAATGACTCCTGTGCTGCCCATACAGCTGTAACTGCCCGTTACAAGCCTTGGTCTTTCTTCCACTTCTGACGTCATCACTGATCAAAACTGGTATAATCTATACTCAACTTCTGCAGGAGGAAAAAATATTTCCAGTGATGCTTAGATCAGAGTGATCATCCTACTGGAATCTGAGATAAGCACAAAAAAGCTCAAAAAGATGAGTGAAAAACTCAGAGCAAAATTTCCTGCCACTACACCTAGCTTCTCCACGGTAAAAATTGGCCGCCTCAATGACTTTTTCAACTGCAAGCAAGCCCAGTAAAAGGTCAATCACTGTAGCAAAAGGAAAAGAAAAGGAGAAAAGAACGGGGAAAAAAGTCTCAAAATTTTGATTTCTGCGCATGTCCGAGCCAAAAGGTCGTAAAACGTGATTCTGGTGGCAAGAAGTGCTAGCTGTCATGTTGCAAATGCATTTTAGACCAGATTAAAGCTAATTAGGCTGAGGTCCAGCCTCAAAACCACCAAAATGTCCAAAAAATGTATTTTTGGCAAAAAGTTCCAGGAGTCAGTGAGTTAAGCATTTTTCTGTAATTTTTAAGAAGTTCACTGGATTATGATGATTCTTTACAGTCAAACCGGATGTTCTTTTGATGGGAACTTTGCAAACTTCCGCCGGAACATTGGTATTTTGGATGACAGTTGGAGTTGAGATGGTTGCAACCTGTGCGAGCAAGTTGCTCACTTCATTTGGTACCTGATGGAAAGAACTTGTTGAGATTTTCCAGAACTTTCAAGAGTTAATTCAGTATTTTGAAGACAAGTTTGCGCTGGATTTTTAACATGGAAGAGCCACTGCATGAGCAACCACACGCTGTACCAAGATATTCTCGATCATGTGAAAGAATCTGTACCGTTTGCTGCCGTTGTTTCGAAATGTAAAGGAAGTCACTATTGTTGCCAATTCGTTGGCTGTCGAAACTCAAAAGGAACGATAACTTACGTGCGTGCATTGTAAAATGATATGGAAAGACGGGACTGCAACTGTTGCGTTTATATGTCCGTAAATACACAAAACTTCAAGTTTGTTTACAATTTGATAGCATGTAGCGGAATATTTGATACCGTTTGAGGTGATAATCCAACTTCTTCCATGTTTTGTGCCTGTTTTGAACTGACCAGATGTCCACAAGGCAGTTATTTTCTCCCTTTTCAAGCCTCGTGATACGATTACAATGTATGTTAGCCATCATAAGCCACAGTAAGAATTTCGAGTCGGAAACTGCTTTTCAAATGATTTTTGAAAACGGCACAAAAGCGATAGCAACTTGCTCACGCAGGTTGCAACTTGCTCAACTCAAACTGTCAAACAAATACCAACGTTGTGGCTGAAGTTTGCAAAGTTCCCATCAAAAGAACATCCGGTTTGACTGTAATAGCTAGTTGAATCACCAGTTACATGATGATTCAAAGTCATTTTGAATTTGTTATCCACTTTTATAATATAGATAGGACCCTGTGCACACTGATTGGTCAAAAACCCATATTTTAAAAAATTATGAAAAAGTGTATTTTATTGTTTTGCACGTGAAAAATCTACAAATTAAGCATTGTGATAAAACACTCAGGACATTTGAGAACACTCAAATGACCATTGTGTTTTATGACTGTGTAATACATGACTTAGGCTTCTTTATTTGTTAAATATTATTAAAACTCACATTCTTGAATATGATTTGGCTTTATATACTGTACATGTATTGATAATGATATTAACATGACTTTCTTTGGGAATATTGTTTATTCGCTTTTGTGTAGTGTCATTTCCAACCTGAACACAAAACTGTTAAAAAATCAACACAATCCAGGGAACTTCTTAAAAATTAGAGAAAAAATTAAAAATTGCCTAGATAAATAATCTAGAGATATCACAAAGTCATCCTTAAAAATGTCTGTGCTGGTAATAGATACATCACAAAGTTACCCAGCGTTATCTTTAAGTTTTTAAGTAGCTGGAGTTTTGTGAAAAGTAGACGGCTGTGGGACCTGATAAACATCATCTCCCTGACATATCTTGACTTGTGAAGCAATGAAAGTAGCCGGCGAAGCCTGGCAGAGAAGCCGGCGAACTTTGCCGGCTGCCGGCTATTACATGTATATACAACCCTGTTACCTGTAAGAATATGAACACTTGTAAGAATATGTGGTGTTGGTGGTTGGTATTTTTCCGATTTAAGTTTTAGTATAGGATTTTCGTAGTAATTTATCTCAACCAGTATTATTTACATAACTGAAGTCAACTTTCAGCTTTTGTTTGTCCCACCATTTCTCAATTTTTTTGTATTGTCCGCTCGCAGCTTTGGCTTGTAATTTGTCCAAGTCATCTAGCCCATAATCTGAGTCTTGGCCACTAATAGGCCACTTGCACTAAGAGGTCATGTGACATCGTTTTTATGAAAATGAAAGTTACATGATTTTGCCTTCGAAACACTATGAGTGGGTCATCTCTTAAGCAAAATAATAGTGATTTGGTTTTTCAAACCCGCGCCATTTGCTTAAAATGAGAAAGTTCGTAGCTGGTCACGTGACCAAAACTTGAGTTTTAAAATTATGAATTACCGTTTTCTGACACAAATTTTGCACTTAAATTTCAAGGAAAATGTTGAAAAGATGATGTGGTAACTTTTATAGCACATCTGAACATAACTATCTGTTTATGACAAACAGTCAGATTCATAAATATGACGCAAGAACAGCTGGTAATTATCGTGTGCATCCCTGTCGTACGAACATCAAGAAATTCACTATTCTTTACCAAGGACCTAAGGTCTGGAACTGTCTTCCTGCCTCTATTACCAATTTGTCAAGCTTTCCTACGTTTAAAAGCAAAGTGCTAGAGTTTTTACTAAAATAGTTTCTGAGTTAGTTTCTGCCGCACTCCTTCACGGCCCTTATCTTGTTTCATATTGTGATGTCGAGGTGGCCTCTCCTATAAGCCTGGTGGTTTCTTGAGGTCTCCTCGCCTAACAACTTGCTGTATATTATTATTGTTATTATTATTATTTATCTTCTTTTTTTCTTTTTTTTTTAATCTGTTGTAATATAAAGGCAAATAAATGATGATGATGATGATGATCAAACATTTAACAAGATATAAACAAAAAATAGTTTTGGCCGCCATGTTGGAGTGCAAGAGTATGCCCTCCAACATGGCGGCCAATACAAATCATACTAATTTGTTGAAAAATCAAAGTACCATAAAATATCTCCCTTAAATGCTTTTCCTCTCAAATTTTGGGTGTATGATAACTTTTATGTGTTCTGTCAATTTTTGGCATCAGCAAGATTACAACTCACTGTTTAATTAAGGGAGCCATTGGTCACATGACCTCTTAGTGCAAGAGGC
>JAHPZR010015852.1:5000-15000 GCA_019787425.1 Platygyra sinensis | reverse complement strand
TTCATAATTTTAACGATTCTCGCCTTCATCCTTTATAATTCTTGTTAATATCTCACCTTGTTACACTGCTTGTTGCACAATAGCCTTTTCAAGGTTAGCTTTCCTTAGTTGCATTACAATAAAATCTAACTTGTATGCGAGGCAATTTCGGGCTATTTTGTAGTTTTAGCCCGAAAATGCCTCGCATCCACGTTGGATAACAGAGAAAAATTAACCGTGAAATGGGCTATTTCATCTTATTTCTAATTGTACAACTGACGATGGATGATGTTTCATCCGAAACATGTTTTGATTAAAAAATATGAACTTCAAAAACGTCGTATGGTTCTTTAAAGCGAAAAATTGAAATATTACTGAGAATTTATTTTTTTCTAATTTGCTTATTCTGTTTCACTTTTAGTGCAGAGTGCACTATTGGGATGGTTTGGGGGTTGACGCCGCTAAAGTACTATGCACTATGGCAATAAGGTGTAAATTTTAATGTTTGTTTAATTAATTAATTCCAATTAATTAATTAGCCCTGTTTTGAGGGAGTGGGGTGGGTACCTTTGATTGCTACATCAAACGTACAACACTTACGTTTCTCCTTGTATAACATCACAAAACTATATATGGTTCCAATATTCTCGTTTTATCCTAGTGGTACTATTCTTTTAAGAAGAAAAGCAAAAAGCTCGAAGCGCATGCGTAGGTTGATTAGCTTTAGTGTTAAGGTGATTCCCGGGTAACAGAATCCGCCATAGATTTCCGATGAAACTTGGTATGGTGTCATTAGAGTACAAGGAGATGTTAAAAACGTAATAAAAAAGGGGGTCACCGTGCTTGTTTTCATGCCACGATGCTGACAAATATGGTTATTTACGTGACTTTTGGTTATCTCAGTGCGCAACAAATAAGCTCGATTATTTTTCAATGCGGCGTGTTATATCACACAGAGTTCGACTTTCTTTGATTGCTTATTCATCTACGTCTTAGAAAAAATGGCTTCAAATACCCTGCATTATTATTTAATATTTTTATTCTTTAGAGGAAACGTAATTTGGACTTGCTCTGTTGAGCCCGTTACGTCTCTATCTGTAGCATTTATTTCATTTGCCAAAAAAGTAGCCATAGATTTCTGCCAAATTTTTTCTCAGTTATTGCGGATATTGTTCTCATTGAATTTATAAAATAAAAAGTGGGGGTCACCGTGCTCGTTTAAGAGAAAAGGAGCTTTTATCTCGCTATCGAGCTTAGTTTGAGGGAAATCTCTTATGTTTTGTACGCGTGCTGATGACGCAAAAATCGTGCGCAGTAGGAATGCGCAATACAAAACTCGGGAATCACCTTAACTATATGTTAGGTAAGCAATATATTTCATACACAATTATGCAGGAACGTTAAGTGCTTTTCCTCGTGGTTGAACACAGTATGTAAGACGCATGCGCTCTAGCCTTGTCAGCATGATACATTCCATTCTCGAGTTTAATACCACACTCTCGTCTTAACCACAGGGAACCCGAACACTTTATCATTAATAAAAATGTATTGTTATTTACCTTTGTCCGGGTGTTTTTGAGTCGTTTAGAAGGGATTTGAATGAAGCGAAGGCGGTTTACATTTCTGAGTAACGCGTCGGTTAACCTCTTCTGCCGCTTTGTAAATATTAAATGTCATCGGGGGAGAGAAGAAGAAAAGAGACTCTTTTACGCGCGGCCGTTATGAAACCTGAGAATCTCTCCCCCGATGAGAGTTTATAGTTAACGACGTTACCCGAATCGGAGCGTCATATTTACAAAGCGGCAGAAGAGGTTAACCGACGTGTTACTCAGAAATGTAAACCGCCTTCGCTTCATTCAAATCCGTTCTAAACGACTCAAAAACACGGACAAAGGTAAATAACAATTCATTATTATTACTGATAAAGTGTTCGGGTTCCCTGTGTCTTAACGGGCGATAGCAGTCATATTTCAGGTAATTTATATCAGTTCTCCCTTTTAGTGCAAAAATGTCGTGTGCTGTTTTCAAACTATTTCGTGTTTGCTAAGCTTTTAACTGGTAAACGAATGGATCTCCTCAGCCGCTTGTTTATTTTCTCCCCTATGAAAGAGAACAAGAAGTTCACAAATGTATTCACCCGAACCATTTCCGAGTTAGCGGCATTAAAATTAGTAATGTTGCGTGATAAAAGAAACTTCTCAAATATTGCTGCAGACACTGTAGCACTTATGGAAACCGCAAATAAATTTAGTCAGTCTTTGAGGAGACTCATTCTCCGATGTAGGACATAATATCGGTCAAGTTGAAACGCTTCTCGGTTGTATTAATCGATATCATTGTGTATTTGAACTGGATATGAAATGCTTTGGCCTCTTGAATGAAACAAAATCATTCCTCTTCCATTTTTTTTTCAGAAGTTAGTAATATTATTTCATTTTTCTCCAGCAGGAAAAAAGCGACAATATCTTCCATTGTATGATTTTGAGAAAACAAGAGTATCATGTTACAAACTCTGCGAGGAAAACAAAAGTATCAAGTTACAAATGTTGGCGTTGAAAAAATAAAACTATCACGTTTGCTAGTTCAACATATTAATGAATTTAAAATGAACGAAATTCAACGTAAAACATCACAGTAAAGTTTAAAACCATCTTGACATGTAGTAATAGCCCTTTTCACGGTTAGCTTTTCTCATTTGCATTATAATGTAATTCAACGTGGATGCGAGGCAATTTCGGGCTAAAACTGCAAAATAGCCCGAAATTGCCTCGCATAGATGCTAGATTTCATTGTAATGCAAATGAGAAGGGTTAACCGTGAAAAGGGCTATTGTAAGTTATTTTTGGGCCTTGAACTAACAAGTTACATACAGGCAGCAGATGACTCAAAACGTACTGAGAGTCATGAATAACACTCTGCACTATCTGAGATTGCCTCACTAGTTAGTGCAGAGTGCACTATTGGGATGGCTTGGGGGCTGACGCAGCTAAAGCACTATTTCACTAAGGCAATAAGCCACTAAGTCCCTATGGCCCTATGGCAATAAGGTGTAAACTTTAATGTTTGTTTAATTAATTAATTTCAATTAATTAATTAGCCTTGTTTTGAGGGGGTGGGGTAGGTACCTTTGCCCGCCTGATTGCTACGTAAAACGTACCACACTTACATTACTTGTTTCGTAACATCAGAAAACTATATATGGTTCCAATATTCTCTTGTTATCCTAGTGGTGCTATTCCGCTCTTAAAGTGCCCATATCTTCAAAATTTTTATTTTCTTATCTGATTCTATATATCACCCAATGAACTTCTGTGAAAGAAAAATTCGATTTGGATAAAATGCAATCTTTTTTAGAAGTTTTAAAAACGTTCAAATTTGCCGCCATTTTGGTCCACCATTCGCACCAGTCTTCCCTTCGTTTTGAATGAATTGTGACGTAGATTAAGGAACACATGACTTCAGGCTTGACTCATCTCGCTTGTTTTACCTCTGTAAATTTAACTTAGTAGTTCATACAAAATGCTGGAAAGGATGTACGGCCCCGCAAATGATCCCAGTACCGCAAATGATCCCCAGATTGTACCGCAAACGATCCCCGGAACGGAAATGGTATCTTTGCCGCAAATGAAGGAAATGAGTGGACTCAGGAATTTGGACAGTGGATTTATTTCATCCATTTGTTCTTAAAATTACCAACAGCCAATTTAAATGGAACAGGTTCTATAGGTAGCACAAGCAAGATGTAAAGTATGTGAACAGTTTAAATCAGTAAATTTCACAACTGTAAAAATGATATACAGCGTCACGAATTACAATGTACCACGACAACAAGACACTTAAAGAAACTGGAACATGCATATATAATTTTTGTGTTACCGTTTAGCATTAAAGCTCCTAAATATGCCCTGATCGATGACCTAAAAGACGTTTAATGAACCACTCTTAAAGTTTAACAGTTTAACACAAAAAATTAACCGGAACAGTTCTTGTAATTACAATCAGGATGATGTCTCCGCTATCAGGAGAAGTCCAAAACTAACATTATTTTACTTGATATATCTTTTAAATAATAAAAGTACGCAAGTGAAAATGACAACGCGAGAAGATGAGAAAATTAGGTAACGGGTGTTTAGATGTTTGCAAGTTCTTACAAGCTGAAAAAGTAGAATTTCAGTTGAAATTGAAGCTTGATGATGATTAGGGCTAATCTGACTCTGCTACGCAGTCGTCACAAAATACACTGTCGTCGGCATAGACCTGCAAAAGGCCATTCTCGCCCTCGAATACACTGAAATTTCTTCCCGCATTTTGGACATATTTCATCTTCGGTAATTCGCCCTTCGCCATACTTTAGTTTCAATTCTTCAACTACCTTTGGTTTCTTGGCCGCCTCCTTGTCCATTTGTTGAAGGCTGTGAAAGTGACTTTCAGCTTCATGGCCAAGCAAAGCAATGCTGTCGAAATCGGCGTCTTCTTCACCATGATTAACGGTTGGATAAATTATGTTTAAGCCTTCTCCTAAGCTTGACACTACAGCAACCGGAATGCCAAGCATGTTTACCAGGCCTAGTAGGGCAATGTAATCACCCCACTCGCCGTCCATGGACATCCGTCTCAGGTATGTCTCCCATCCACCATGATTCACGAATTCTCTGAAGTAAATACCGTCCGGGGTGGTCGGGTTACTTCGCAGAAAGCATACTACACCTGCGCGAAGTTGTGATGCTGTCTGAGAGGGCTTTTCCATGCGAGTGAGTTGGTCGCTCATTGCGTGGAATAGACAGTTTCCGTCTTTGGGTGTCAGAGGCTTGCGATAACGGAGACCTGCACTGGCAACTTCTCTATCAAGCTTACTCTTTGCCGATTCATTGTGGTTGGCATCCTCTCTAAAAATCCACTGTAGATTTTCAGGCAAATCTTGAACCCTGTTGGTTCCAGCCGTCGCGAGGTTCAGGAAATCACCTGTCATTTCATCGCGCGGTTGATCCAACTTTATGTCGTCATAGTTACACTCCTCGGAAATCAAATGCTTAGCAAACAGGCAAGTAAAAACATCACAGTTAGTTTTGTTCATTTGCTTTGGACACTTTGGGAGCTCTTCGTCCCAGTTGCTTTCCTGAAAAAGCTCGCTTTCCTCGGGAGGTAATAACTCGCATTCCTTTCTAATGAATTTGTTTTTAATTGTGTCAACGACAGTTTTGTACGTTTGAACATAGCAGCTAGCGGAATCACAAACATAAAGACAAAGGTTGATAACAAGAAGAAACCAGTGCTCTTCGCGGGGCAAGTGTACCGGTATCATGACGTTTTCATACTCCCACACTGATTTTTTACCAATGTACTTTCTATATGCATCGTCTCCGCGTTCTAAAGAGGGATAAAAGTACGTATTTCCAAAGCCAACTGTGTTTACTTCCGAAGTTTCATAGTTCTTTCTTAAATAATGAAAATAGAAGTTAATAGTGTCACCGTTTAACTTTTCGCCAGAGATCACTTGATGTATACTTGCATCCAGAATGTTCTCCTTTTGAATTGCCTTTGGAGGTGTTCCACGTACTTGGCAACCTCAGTGTTGCTTTCAGATCCAGCTTGTCGCTTTCGTTTTTGAGGAATCTTCTCTTTGGCGATTTGTTGACGCTTATTTTCTTCTTCTTTTGTTAACGAAGTGATATCGTCCACTTTAAACCAAGCTTTTTTGTTCTCACTTGTGACTGGATCATTAAATTCAATGTTATATTTGTGAGGATTGTGATCGGCGTCAATGATACGACCTTCACAGCTGCTTTGTAACGAAGTTTTTTTTACCTTTGACAGATTTCTTTGATATAGGGATTCGGACTAGGACGGCGTCTCCTTTACAATAGAAGGCAGGAGGCTGACGTTTTAATTCTCTTTTTACCATTTTCCGCGCTGCGTTATTCGAAGCATTCAAAGCTTTCTTTCGCAAAACATCTCGCTCAATTGCTAAGTTGTTTAGCTCTTCTTCTAGCTCTGTGGGATTGTCATAGTTCGCTTCGTCAACATTCTCTTCTGGAACTTCAAATTCTCTTTTTTCAGCAAGAAACAGTTTATTTCTTGGTCTGTTAGAGGTGCGACCAAAATATACTTCAAATGGTGTTAGAAAGCCAGGTGACCTGTGTGGCGATTCGTTGTATATTTTTTGGTACTCGGGGAGGTTTTCGACCCAATTTACATCGTTTTCACAATTTATCATGTCAAATTTGATTTTTTCTTTCCACGTTCGGTGGGAGCGCTCGTCTTTCCTCTGAGTGTGTGGACTGTATGCTGCACTCTTAATGATTCGAACGTTCAGTGCTTCACATATTGCCTTGACTACGCCCTTGAACTCTGTCCCTTGATCGCTTTGCAGAATTTCTGGTGGACCATGTTCATTGTAAATGTCAAGTAAGTTTTCGGCTACTTCGCTTGACTCTTTTGTTTGTAGAGGACCCAGGAATACAAATCTACTAAAAATGTCAATAACAGACATTACATACTTGTATGTGTCACCATCAATGGTCGCTGGCGTACTCGCTATACTCACCAGGTCAACCTGGTGCCTATCTTGTACTCTGCACGCCTTAATTGGCCTCAGGGGAGCCTTGTTTTCGAAAAGCGGTCTCAGTTTTGGGGGTTTCTTCATGACGTTCAATTTTTTCTGTATGGCGTTACGGGATAAACCGCTGTAATAATGCGAGGTATGCACCTTTAATTTCCTGGCAACCTCACCTTTTGTTTCTTGGTAAGCGCGATCTACTATTTGCGCGATTTCTGATTTTCGTGCAACCATACAATTCGATGGCCTGTATATGATGCGTTTTGTTAAGCAGCCGGCGATCGGATCCGCCGTGGATTTCTTTCACTTCATACAAGTTGGTTTTCCATTTTCGGTAAACGCGTTGCCTTAAGCTTCCTTCAGAATTCTTCGGCCAGTCAGTGAAGGTTCTTGTTCCGTTCAGAATGCTGAAAAGCGCATCATAAACGTCATCGTCTAAAGGGACATTTTTTCGCTGGGGCTAAGGAGCAAATAAAAAAACCTCATTTAAGAATTAACACATTAAAAACTTTTCAAGATTAGGGTTCCTGTAAGGTACTCGACTTAGTAATTTTGAAGGGGTGGGGCTGAAGCATTTTTCTTCTGCAAAAGTAACCTCCTAAGCAGACGCCCTTTACGCTCGTCACGCGATCTTTCTTCCTCACGAAAGTGGCCGAGGAAGATTGTATGACGAGCCTAAAAAGAGCCTGCGTAGGAGGCTAGTACAAAAGCGGAACTTACAGAAATGTTTTTCGAATAAAAAACAGAATCGAAAATATGCAGCAAAAACTCATTCATTACAACTGCATTTGCTAACTCAAGGTAACCCAACGAAAAGAACATTTTGTTTTTGAAAGCCTTTTGCATTGGGAGGGGTTTGGGTGGGCCAAACAAGGCGCTGCCCACCAGAGCCCGTAAAACAGGACCCTGTTTTAAGAGCCTATACTAATTGGGTGCCCCTTTTTAAAGACTGCTCAAGACACAAGCAGAAAAGCATACCCTTTTAAGTGGTATTGCCGGATTTCATACGTCGGGGGCCTGGGTACAAGTCGGTGTACCTTATTCGTACTAATTTTCGCGAGGCTTTAATTTCGCGATTTTCGCGATTTGTAAAAAATCGCGAAATTAAAGACTCGCTAAAATTAAGATACGCGAAAATTAAGCACGCGAAATTTAATACACTTCTATAATTGCTTTAATCAATGATTTACTGCGTTTATAGCTACATGGTAATTGTCATCAGTCTATTTATCTTCTACTTCAGCGCTTTCTTCATTCGAATCACTTATTTCTTCTTCTTGTACATATCGCTCTTTAAAAACATCTTTCGTGCAGTCATCAAAATGTTCAATAAATAGAAATGTGCAATATTCCAGTAGCATTTGATCGGTTGATTTGCAGTATTTGCTTGATTTGTTTGATTATAAACGCTATTTCTATTACCTAATTGCAAATCATAATTGTAAATCAATCGTTAAGTGATCATTCAGTAAAAAAAAACCGGTTTTCTTAGTCTGTCGTTGTCAATTTTCGCGAAATGAAATGCCCTAAATTTATCATTTTTTGCAAAATCGCGAAAATTAATGCTCGCGAAATATTCGTGTTCCAAATTCGCGAAATTAAGTGCCCGCGAAAACTAGTACGAATAAGGTATTATGGGATTAACAACACACGATCCATATATTCAGGAAGAGCACACCGAGCTTTACAAAAATCCTTAAGTTTCGTATTAATTGGGCCAATATTGAACAAGATACAGCCATTCAAAAACTTTAAAATTTGCAAAGAAATGTATGGCTTTCCGGACAAGTGTCCGCAAAATGTATGGATTTCAGGACAAGTGTCCGGCAATCCATACATGGATGGAATGGCTGTATCTTGTTCAATATTGGCGCAATTTATACGAAACTTAAGGATTTTGTAAAGCTTGGTGTGCTCTTTCTGAATATATGGGTCTTGTGTTGTTAATCCCATAATACACCGACTTGTACCCAGGCCCCCGACGTATGAAATCCGGCAATGTCCCGTTAGGGACGAAAAATTGTGTGGGAGACCCGGCCAACCTCCTCCCTCTCCCATGCCCGCAGCCAATAACCTTCGCTTTCTCAAAGAGATTTGTAACCAGGTGGATTCGAGATAATGAAGAAATACAAAAATGTATCAAAATCCCTAATTTTCCTATAACATTCTAGCATTCCTCAGGGATAGGGTAAAACGTTTTTCAGGCAAGGTTACCTGACTAAAATGCAAATTCTTACACTTCATGTGGTAAATTTGTGACATCCTCCGCGTTAAGCGTGTTCTTGCAAATTTATCTCTGGTCATCTCTCGTACTAGCCTGATTCTCTCCTTTTTCCGCTCTTATGGCCGAAAACATATCATTGGTATTCAGCAGATCAACTTTGATCCAGAAGCGCTTTAAAGCAAACAAAAACCCCAATTTATGTAAATGCACCTCAAATAATATAGACATTTCTAACTAGGTCTAACTAGGGAATTCATCAACTATGTGCGAACTTCGTTTCATTCGACTCTCTTAAAAACTTCTCTGACATAACATACCTCTGTTTTCCTTTTGGCATTATCCTCCTTGCTATTATCCCCTACACCGTACACAAAGGGAAACGAAACGAATACAAGGGCAAAGAAAAACCTCAACCATTCCATGTTCCAACAGCTCTCCAATCAAGGTGTGATTTACTTGCAGCAAATGCTTTAAGCTTTTACACTTTCCCACGCGACGTTCGTAGCCACAATGTCTACACGAAGAATTGTCGTGCATAAGCGAAAGCTCCACGCGAACGGTATGCAAATACATCCAACCGCAGTGTCCTGAGGACACTGCGGTAATTTTAAACGCTTAATTTAATATTTGCAAGATTGAATGTGAAGGAAAATGCATTTTCAAATAACAGTTAACAAAATTAAAAATGTTTCCTCATGTCTGTGTCTATTCAGACGCAAGTAGCGTTCTCTGACAGGGAAACAACTTAAGTATACCAGCAGTCATCTTCCAGGATTCATGTTTATTTTTGCGCTGTGTTTTCTAAACGAACCATTTATACAGTCACGTAGTATTTTTACCATCTTTCATAGTTGAATCTTCTTCACTTTGCACAATTAAAGAAAATATACATCCATGGACTATTCATGGAGTCCACGCCACTCTCGATTTTTGCGACACTATTTGCAGGAAACATTTCCGGTCTTGGGATCATTTGCGGGCCGGGATCATTTGCGGGGCCGTACAAAGGAGCATTTTGCATGGACTACGAAGCTAAATCTACCGAGGTAAAACAAGCAAGATAAGTCAAGCCTGAAATGACACGTTCCTGAATCTACGCCACAACTCTGAACATGTCGATGCTGTGAGCAGCGGTACGGGTGGACCGCAAGAAAATAGGATTTCAGGTTTTTAAAAATTCATAAAAAAATAGCTTTTTATCCAAATCAAAAATCTTTTCGCAGAAGTTCATTGCATGAAAT
>JAHPZR010015851.1:5000-70000 GCA_019787425.1 Platygyra sinensis | reverse complement strand
ATCGAGTATGGCAAGAGAAAATCCCATCATTTTCTCTTGAGTATCATGGGTTAAACCTGTATGAGCGGGCACTTTCGGGAAATGAGACTTCTATAATTTATAGATCTTTATACAGATAGCTTCTATTTATGAAAACGTTCGTGCGAGAATTTATTCAATGTAGAACCTTTCTTCGTGTTTTATACCCAGTCCGTAATGCTCAGTCGCGTTTTATACCGGTCCGTTTTTACACCCAGTCCGTAATGCTTAGTCTGCGTTTTATACCCGAGTCCGTGTTTTATACCCAGTCCGTAGTCCGTAGTCCGTAGTCCGTAGTCCGTAGTCCGTAGTCCGTAGTCCGTAGTCCGATACTGACCGATTTGAATTCGGTGTCGGTGTGAGTGATTTGAATTCGGTGTCGGTGTGAGTGATTTGAATTCGGTGTCGGTGTGAGTGATTTGAATTCGGTGTCAGTGTGAGTGATTTGAATTCGGTGCGGTGTGAGTGATTTCAATTCGGTGTGACTGATTTTAATTCGGTGTGAGTGATTTGAATTCAGTGTGAGTGATTTGAATTCGGTGTGAGTGATTTGAATTCAGTGTGAGTGATTTGAATTCGGTGTGAGTGAATTAAATTTGGTGTGCACTTGTGGGCCACAGTAATTATTCGTATTAATAATCTTTTTATTCTTATTATCCTTCTTATTCTTCTTCTTATTATTTTTCTTATTATTCTTATTCGTATTTATTTCTTCTTATTATTCTTATTCTTATTTTTTTCTTCTTCTTCATCTTCATTTTATTATTATTATTATTAATATTATTATTATTATTGTTCTTGTTCTTCTTCACAAAGTAACTTTATTTTGTTTGCAATAATTTTGTTACTACTGTACATGTATTTACAAGAAGTCAAAACAGCTTCAAACAAGATGGAAGCACAGTATGAAAAGAAATGTAAATTTAAAATTTAAAAATCTTGGTTAAAAAGTTTTTATCTAGTTCTTGTTCTTCTTATTGTTCTTTTATTGTTATTGATATTGTTACTGCTGCCATTGTTATAAAATTATTGCTATTATTATCATTAGCACTTTGGCCGTGAAATGAAACTTCAAATTGTCCTTAAAATTCTCTGCAGAGTTCTTATAGAACAAGTATGTGGGCACAATTTGTATTAACCCAAGCTCTGGTAAACACTACACTTGCCTGCTGAGCTCAGTGTAATTTTGGGGAGAATTTTGAAGTTTAAAAACACTAACCACCCAATACACCAAATTATCGCCCTAGATTAGTTCTGCTGCAGATGCTTTTGAGGAAATTAATCTATAACAGTAGGACTGGACAGACAAGAAATTTAAAAAAAGTAAAAAAGAAAAATAAAATGAAAGTAACAAATTACCTTGTGAAATAATGTCATCTTTGTGTGAATCCTCAAGCTTTGCCATTCTTCTCGAGCAACATGTAACTCGGTGACTGTGAAAACAAACTAATCAAGTTATCTTTTCAGTCAAGTCACACCAGAGCGTCTTCACGTTTTTGTGTTACTTACCTTTGTCATGACAGTAAGCTGCTATCGATTCACGCCTTTCAACAGCTTGGTGTCCAAGCTCTTGGGCCAACCTGTCATAATTTTCTTCAGATCTCACTGATTCTTTCCATTTTCTCAGCATGGCATAAGCCCTGTCCAGCACTTTCTGATAATCTTCACTAATCCCATCCAGATGGGAATTTCTTAAGGCCAAAGCCAATCCAAGAGGTTTCCAGATCTTCACAGTGTCATGAGCTATTCTAAGAAGTTCTGTATCTTCTGGAGCACCCAGCTTGAAGATTGGCTCTTTTTCTGTTTTGGTGACAAAAAACATTGGAGCTTATTGTGTGGCCAACAAAATCTAACGAAACGCAATAACATATGCATTTAGGGGTTTCTTGTAACGTTCGTGTGCAAGTAATTATTCACTTCCATGATATGGAAAGTTTAACTAAGGCACGCTAACAACTCTAACGTCCTGTATATGCTGTTCAATGTTTAAGTTGTAAAACGAAACGAGTCAGAAAAATAAATGAAAAGTTACAGCAAGTAAAAGTTTTCCTTTTTGCTGTTTACTACAGATGTAGTCTCCCTTAAAAAAAATTAAAATTTACAAAAAAATCTTAGCAACATATACTTACAGCTGTTTTGACAACCTTTGTCAAACAAAAAACGAGACTGTATTGTGAGTGGTAGTGAAGCAACGCTGTTGTGTACGTTTTTAAACTTATTTGTTTTTGCAATGATAGGATAACCTTTCTCAAAACAGCTGCATATTGTGATTTCTTCCATGGCTCAGTAATTGCATTGGATACATGTAGATCCCAGCACAGATAAACCAATTTGTGAATTATGACAGGGAAACCGTTGTCTGTCACGCAACATCACTCTTCAAGTGTTGCGTGATGATCAAAACATAACGGCCCCTTCCCCACCCCTTCACGGATGAATGTTGTCTCAAAGTTTATAACATGGCAAAACTAAGAATACAAACTTGTAAATATTACATAAAAAAACAAATGATAATTTCACTGTGAATATGGTGAGTGTGCTTCGAAATTTCATAACACCATGGTGTGACCTTGGAGAGACTGCCATATATACAACTCGATTTGTCGTTGTTGACATGGTGTTTTCAGGTGAGATAAGTTTATGAAACAATAAATGGGCAATAAATGGGCAGAAAATTGGGACTGAGAAAACCCCACCCAGACCAACAAAAAAAACCCACAAAAATTGCAAATTACGCAGCCGATGTAATTTACTGTAAAACAACATTTGACATCTTGCAAAAATGGCTTAAAATTTAATGCAGAAGGCAAAAGTTCGATTATTTGCTGTTTGACATTCACATAAACATGGATCTAAATCTCTCTGTTTTGCCAGATTGTCTTCTGTGTTTGGGATTGGCGAACATGTATGTTGCACATTTTTGCAGAGAGGTGCATGAGCGTGTAGTTTATCAACTGCGTAGGAGACGCTTACTGATAATGTTTATATTCAAGAAACTTCGATAAACAATTCTTTCATCCTGGAAAGAGTATTTTACCATTTGAATGAACAATTTGTGTCAAATAGAACCGGAGATATAATTTTTTCGACAAGGTCTTGAGAACAAACATCTCGCTGACGCGTGCCGAAACACAGAACTTTTTCTTGAAGTAAAAAATAAATAAACATGAGCAGCGTGCAATAGAAACTTTGACAAATAATTATTTGGTTTAAGAAAGAGCATTTTATCGTTTGAATGAATGAATGAATTGTGTCAAAGATAACAGGAGATATAATTTTTTCGATAAGGTCTTTGGAACACTTAAGAAATAAACATCTCGAAAGTGACTAGTCCAGGCCCTGAACTCTCCTTTCTACCCACCCCGTATAGGGGCTGAACCCGGGCGGGCGAAAGAAGAGTCCAGGATGACTTGCATGCGCATGCTCAGAACGCCGCCATTTTTCCCCCCCCAAATCAGGGGAAAAACCATATTTGGAAGTATTTTCCAGATTTGGCTTGTGACGCGATTTTCTGAATGATAATATACAAGCAACAATTTCTGCATTCAGATTGATTAAAAACATGTCAATTAATCCCAAATCAGTGGAATTTTACCAGTGCCACGCTAAACCACATTCGATTTGTTTGTTTGTTTGTTTTCTTTTACAATAAACAAAGATAACAAGAGAAATCTTTGCCAAGATTTGTGACAATTGAAAACACCGATTCGGACTTGAAAGTGCATGCACTTCATTATGCAAATGAGCTACTTGTACGCGTCAGACTTTCCTTTCAAAAACTTTTGCAAAATCACTCAATATACAGAAACATTAGGAAAAAACATGTTTGGGAAAAGTAATGACGCGAACTCGTTGTCGATAAGAGTACAGACCACAATAAACCATATTTCGATTTTTACGTTTTTATGTTTGTTACGACAATATCAACGTCAAAGAAAATGTTTTTTTCAGAGCGCGAGCTGAAAAAGGCATTACGCGACACATTGACGCAAGCAGCGTGGTTGGGATCTAGTAATTTTGATTGGTTTGTTCTGAGCATGCGCATGCAAGTTATTCTGGACTCTTCTTTCGCCCGCCCGGGTTCAGCCCCTTTATGGGGCGGGAAGAAAGGAGAGTTCAGGGACTGGACTAGAAAGTGACGTGACTTGCCGACGCGTGCAAAACAGAACTTTTCCTTGAAGTAAAAAATAACTAAACGCAAGCAGCGCATCATAGAAACTTTGATAAACAATTAGTTGGTTAACCCATTGACGCTTGTGCCGCCTGCAACCGCCCGTGACATGCCTTGGCCTTTCTTCCACTTCTGACGTCACCATTTTTGACCAAAATTGGCATCATCTATACTCAACTTCTGCAGGAGGAAAAGAATGATCTTTCCAATGATGCCTAGATCAGAGTCGTCGGCCTAATGGAGCCTGAGATATGCACAAAAATGCTCAAAAAGATGAGTGAGCAAAATTTACTGCCACTATACCTACAGTGTAGCTGCTCCATGGTAAAAATTGGCCGCCTCCATGACTCTTTCTAAGAAGTTTTTTAACTGCAAGCAAGCCCAGTAAAAGGTCAATCCCTCCAGCAAAAAGAAAAGAAAAGGAGAAAAAGGAAAGGAAAAAAAATCAAAAATCGAAAAGCCTAAAGACCTAGGCCACCTTCTCATCTCAAAATTTTGATTTCTGTTTATTCCAGTCATGTGGCACACTCGTAAGATTCTGGTTTACCAAAGAGCTTTTCAATGGTTTCCTAAATTTTCAAATCAACCGGAAATAATTTACTGTTTTTTTTCCCTCAAACACAGGTTTCTATATCTACTTTTCATATAGATCATAAATGAACTGTAACATTTCTCACAGTCACCATAAGTTTCATCCCGAGAAGCTGGCCACTCGGTAATTTAATGGGTTTTTAGATGTAGGCACCCTTCACGTTGTGTAATCTGGTAATTGCTGTTCTTTTCGCTGGATAGAGACAATGTCATGAGCAAAACTCGTTTGCATTAGAGCGTTTTGCTGTGTACATTTCCGTTGACCTAAAAGAAGCTCAAATGTCCCACAGTTTTGTACCCATTGCAAAATCTGTTTGAATAAAATGACAGTTTAAACTCAGTTTCCTAAGCGTCAGTTTCCTGGTCTTAACCTTGTGTACCTTGATAATTATGCTGGACACATGCGCAATTTTACAGATAATGTGGATTGTTGGGATTTTTAGGGGGGCAAGGTTAAGCCATTTTATCATGCAACAACAATGACGAGGGAGGGGAGGGGTGTCTATATAGCTAGCTTACGAAAATGCAGCTTTAATCAAAACTATACACCTAATTGCAACATTCAAGAAATGAGGGGTGGCAGTATCTTTAATATAATCCCTCACTGTGTTACCTATAGAGCTTTAAAAATTCCATGACTTGCCAGGCCTGGAAAAAGAAGATCTATAATTGAATGGCTTGGTGCAAGACAGGCGTAAGTGATTTTTTCGGGTAAAAATTTTTTTCCTTCAAAAGTGCCTGAATTTTTGCATGTGCTTTTCAATTAAGTAGTTACAAAACCTTCCCTTGTATTTTTTTTGGCTGGTTTGCACTTTGCTTCTGAGAAAAACGAAGTCAAAATATCGAAGCGTGCACAATGAACGCATTACAAAACGGAACAAGAGCATTTCAGCCAAAAAAAAGATACAGGAGAATGTTTTTCTACTAAATTGAAAAGCACATGCAAAAATTCAGGCACTTTTGAAGGAAAAACAATTTTACCCGAAAAAGTCACTTACGACTGTCTTGCACCAAGCCATTCATTTACTCCAGACAATCTGACCTGGGTCAGTTTTTCCTGCCCTGCTGATCAGTTCTGGTTGTTTTGGTTTTTTTAGCTTTAGCTGACGTTCTGGACTGCTTTCTGTTCCAGTTCTGACTGTCCTCTTAGTCCGTTTTGAGATTTGACATTCTTTTTTGTTTTGTTTTCAATTTCTGCTTGCTTTCATTTTCGAGTTTTGGGCACTCTGTTATCAATTTCACCAACTAGCTTATAGGTATACCGGTATTCAAGTTGAGGCATTCGAAACTGCCAGACAATTGACATTTATTGTTTTGGCATGTCATCGTCTCCATTTCAATTTTAGAAACATTTTATTATTATGTCTGGCAAAAAATTTTCTTAAGGGCTTGTGGAGTTTTCGATTCTAAGATCCTCTAGCCAGAATTTGAGAAATTTAAAAATATGGTTGTTTTGCAGCACTGATTGAGGTCTAGTAAGCCGTCCCACTCTTTAGCGTTCAAATAAAAAATCGTCTGTATTTTCATTTTGTCTTTTGTTGTGAAACATCAAGTATTTGATATGACTAGATTTTTCTCAGCCATTTCTTCCATCTATGCTCTAAGTAACTTTTAAATATAGTGTTTACTTGTTTGTACATTTAGTAAAGGAAATATAACTTGCTTGTTTGTTGCTTTGACAACAATTTTCGTATTATGTAATGCAAGTGAAAATACCTGGAAGCTTGCATATTTCTTGAACCTTGGGTACATTGTTTTTACATCCCTGCCACTGCTGACACTCCCACGACAACTCATATTGTCTATCATTAAAACATGATGCAAGAGGAAAGACGTCTTTGCTGTCTGCAACCTGAAAAGCAAACCATAAAACACTTCCAATAAGGCTTTAATCAGATAGGACTGGTCAGCAAAAATGTTCACATAACCATATACCTTCATATCACTTAGCTTAAGTAATCAATGCACCACTTTGAGAAAACTTACCCTAATCCAAACTATAAAAACTTGTGACAAAACGTTGCTTAACAACATTGTAAGGTTTAAAAAAGTTAAAAACGACAAAAAGCTAAAATCGACGCCATTTCGACGTTAACATAACATCATTATCAAGTCAAGAATGTATAAAAATAAGTTCTATAAATACTAAAACGAACAATAAGAGAAAATAATATAGAAAGTCAACCAATACTGGCTTGCTCTTACATTTCCACAGTGATACTGATAAACGCTATAAAGACTCTTTATTAAAGACAACGCTACATCGCGCTTATGCGCTATCTTCCACAACAGAGGCTTTTAATGAAGAATGCACCAAATTGCGCTCCATTTTTAGCCGTCTTGATTACCCTTTTGAGTCTTATAGATTCTGTTATTTCCAATTTTGATTCTCGAAAACCTTCAGTAGGCATAGCGGAGAGAAATGCTGACAAGACCAACATAGTCCAGGGCTCGAAGTTGCGACCTGTGGGGTCGCCAATGTGACTGGATTTGGTCCACTGGCGACTAACTTTTCACTTCTGGTTGCCAGTCTGGCCACCACAATTTCAAGTTTATTTTCATTTATTTTTTCAATTCCAAAGCTACATGATGGAATGAATGAATGTTAATTGTAAACCACGAGGAGTACACAGACAATGTAATTTCTTATCAGTTTCACGTACAAAGCCGTTTAGGCACTGTTTACACGGATGCCGTTTCATTTGCAACCGCATCGGTTTCGATGACTGAAATCAGTTATATACATGTTTGGTTGCAAGTATTCCGGAAGTGACATTTGTTCCTAAAATGATATTTTTGCGAAAAGAAAAATTATTTACCATTTATTTAAGAAATAACATTCGTTTTCCCTTTACAATTTTAACAGCGGTATGTTGTGGGAAAAGAATATCGAGTTAATTTAATTTACGAAAGCTCGAATTATTATCGAAAAGAAACTGATTGCATGTAGCATCTGTGTATTTGTCGCAGCTTTCTCATGAGTAAAATTATAGTTTACTTTTTCATTGGCAAAATTTTGTAGTTCCTACAGAGCATGTGAAAGAAATAAAATACATTGATGCTAGATCGCAAACGTGCGAAACGCAAACCTCAGACATAGGCATAATCATTTTGTTTGTTTTTGGTAGATATCGGATTTCTCTTTGTCTTGCTGAAACACGAAAAATTTCCAGAATTTCACATTCCATTCTAAGATTTTCCAAAAAACGGTTAGTATTTTGATCATTTCATGTAAATTGAACTTTTCTTGCGGTCACGCAATGTATCTCAAGCTTTAACAAAAATAGCCTGCTTTGACTTTCAACATTAGCATTTATTCCCGTTTGCAATTGAATTCGATTACCGTATTTAGTACGGCGACATGCTTTGGAATTTCCACCCGCGGCGCGACTCGTCAGGATGTGTTGAATTGCTTCAAAGACTTCAACTTGAAATAAACTGTTTAAACGGCAAAAAAAGAAAAATGATCAAACCAATTTGAATCAGGAAGGTGTATTTCAACGTTGAAATGTTTCTTTTTTTTGTTCGCTCCAACTTTTAAAATGTAACGCTTTGTTTGATTTGGTTTGTATAGAAAATATAAGGAAGAGACTAAAGGCTACCAAAAACGATTGAATACACGCTTGCACGTTGTTTTGAACTCTTCCAATTCCCACCGGTTACAAATTGAAATTATAGCTTCACACGCACATGGAATTGTGGCATGCAGTCGCCAATGAACACGGAAACCTGCGTATTAAACTATTACATTGTCTTCCTGCAATAAATGTTTTTTATAACTGGTCAATGAAAATAATTAAACAAAGCAATGCAACATTAAGGGTTTTCTTTTTACATATGGTTTTCCATCTTTACTTTTCCTTAACGCTGAAGAAATCAAGGCAAAGTGATCAAGATAAGAGCGATAAGAGAAGGCGATGTTGACAGTTTGTACTGCGGAAATTTCAAGTAAAATGTTTAGGCCCGAAGGGCCGAACATTTATGGCGACCAAATTTTAAAACTTAGGAGCCAGCTGGCCCCAAGGATTTTTTTCTAAAGTAGAGCCCTGTAGTCAGAATTAATTTATCATTCAAAGATCAGGTTTCAGCTACTTCTGTTCAGAGGCAGTTGCGTGATCTCAGTAATAAGATTGGCCTTGCTTTGCAGCCAGTTTTTTAAAGCAAGAAATTAGAACAAGACCTAAAACCTAAAGAAGCCAAGCCATCAATCGTTAATCAGCAATGCGTTGTTTATCATTTTGTATGTGATCTGTGCTTTGCAGATTATGTCGGCTATACAGCCCGACACCTTTTTCAACGTGTTGCTGGACACAAAAATTCGGCAATTGGCAAGCATTTTCATGAAGCGCATGGTAGGAGGGATCGTTTGAAGGAGAGTCCTTTCAAGATTCTGAGAAAGTGCCAAGGCAAATTTGATTGTTTAGTGTTTGAAATGCTTTATATCAAGAAATTCAAACCTAAGCTGAACGTGCAAACGGACTCCATACATGCAAAACTTTTTGTTTAACCCGTAAATTATTTTCTCTTATTGTTCATTTTAGTATTTATAGAACTTATTTTTATACATTCTTGACTTGATAATGACGTTATGTTACTGTCGAAATGTCGTCGATTTTATCTTTTTATCGTTTTTAACTTTTTTAAATCTTACAATGTTATTAAGCAACGTTTTGTCGCAAGTTGTTATCCTCAAATGTTATTCTAAGTCACTTCTTTTATGTCTAATCCAAACTACCATAAAAAACCTGACTGACATTTTCACTTTCGCAGGCACCTAGCTTCAGATGTTCGCACCCATTGCTACTGCACATCTCTAGTGTGCACGCTATTCATTAGAAACGCGTGTGAACGTCGCACACCGACTCAAAACTCAACAATATATACCTGTAGAGCTGATGACCTTTGTGTTAACTTGGTGTGCGAATATTTTTGTTGGATGCTCGGTGACCCGCACTTTTTTTCACCAGATCACTTCCTTTTCTGATTCTTTCCATTATAGTAAAAAACAAAAAAATCTGTACGTGGGAAGTTTTAATTATTTCTCATATACTATTCAAATAGGGTCGAATTGGTACATGGATACAGGTGTGGGTGACTTGCATTTTTTAAGGTTAATTCCACCTGATTTAATGACATATGTAGCAAATATATATCAAATAGGCCTATATAAGCTGTGTTAAACACACATAAATTTGATATGATTCTTTAACTTAAATATATGCTGATAGTAATGAATGCGGCCAGAATCGCCTCAAGTGACTGGAAATCCTTAAAATGCTATGGTCTATGCTACGCCTTATCTTCAAAACGAGTTTGGTGATCCCCGATTTTTCTAACATTTTTGATCTAATCTTATCATTTTCTGGCTGCAGTCAAAGTTTAAAAAAAATCTATACAAGGCCAATATCCTGCCATCTTGACCTCACACTTGGTCAAGCCCATATACATGGGCAAAATAGTACAAACTACCACAAACGCTTCTGCAATTCTTACATAAACAAACAAGGTCTTCCTTGTTGGACGAAATGTGTAAGTCAGCACCCAAAAGTCAGGGGCGGCAGATTGACAATGCTCCATCAAACACTCGGCTGATTTCCATCTGACAGTGAGATCTTCTCTGTTTGCAGTAGCTGTAAATTCTGGAGGGCAATCATTCTGAAACTCAGGCACTGTCAACAAAAGTAAAGACAATTTTAAAATCTTTTGTAGAGTCCAGCTACAATACAAAAAGAAACAATTTTAAACTGAAACAGGTGGCTAGAAAGTAGCTTTACACTCAACTTCAAAGCTGAAGATGTACATGTGCATGTAAGCTATAAGGTCGGTCTTTAATAGATTTAACGTCGTTGTGTTCAGCTTTCAGAGCACGTCTTACCTCCATTAATTAGTCTGCAGCAAAGCTTCTGTAAGTCATCCAGCCTACTCGCTTTGTAGTATGCCTTGTTTCTCACTGTAATGCTTAAATGTCTCGAAGACCGATGATCTTCAGCTGTGTCAACATGCATCTTGTAATATGCGTTTCTTTCTGTACTCAACGTCAGCAAATAGCCCAACCTTTGATGTGTTGTGATGAGATTCTGCTGGACTGGCTCGTTGCCTAAACAAAGAAGGAAGGATATATCTGAATCCCGGAGATATTTTACTTCCCGTACATTGTAGGCTTCTTGAAAGCGACTGGCTTGAATCAGGTGGAGACCATTTTCTTTCAGTTTGAGAGTCTTTGTTTTAAAATAAGTTATGGCATTTGCTTTGCCTCTTGGAAACACTCCATCTTTGAGAAACAAAATCGGGCTTTGGGTTAGGCTTGCCACATTGGCCTCAATTGCGTGATCTTTATGCTGCCAGACTCGTTGTTTGCACGCCTCTGCCTTCATCCGAGTTTCTAAAATAATGAAAGAATACAACATCAAAATACTATCATTTGGTGCTGAATACATACACATCAAAAGAAACATTGCGTACTTCATGATATAAGGAGAATCAATTAATAAGCCTTTTGCAACAGTTGGTCACGTGGCCCATAATTTCTAAACCGTTTATTAAGCCACAGGTATATGGATTTCAGAATTGAAAAGAAAACGTTTTTAATAGCCAGAACACGCGATCAGATCAATGTCATGTAAGACTGAGATTGCGGAATGATGACTTGAATATTGCAAAAACTTAAGGTTTTATATGGAAGGGAGGGCGCTTTGCCCTCAAGAGACCTTTTCCATGATTAATCACTACAAAAGGAAGCTGCTGGCATACAACTCTTTAAGATAGGAAGAGAAGAAAAATATTAGGAAGAACAGAGAATTGGCTAGGCTCTTAATTAAACCAAAACTTTGACCAAAAGAAGACGATTTGCTCTCCAGTCACGTCCCAGTGGTTTTTCACACAAATCCTTGTAATTTTGCCACATTTCTGCAAGCCGCCATAACATGCCTTTTGACAAAATTACAAGGATTCATTTGGAAAACCACTGGAAAAAAATGGAGGGCAAAGCATTTTCTTCCCATACATAAAGGTTATAAACCTGAAAATTGGCATCACTTAAGCTTCTTTCTAAATAAAATGTTCTTTCCATTTCTTTCCATTTCGGATAAAATTGCACCATCTGTGACTAAATCAGTTGGCTCTTGAAAAGCACGTCATACAACTATATAAGGCAACGTACAAGGATACTACCTGACAGTAGCGGATCTACAATTCAGGGTTGCCACTCATTAGAACCCAAAAAATTCCCTGACTTTTTCCTGACTTTTCACTGACCTCAAAACAATTTTCACTGACCTTGCATTAGGCGAAGTATGGAATAAGCGATGAAAACAGTGTTTGACAGACTACACCACGTTCCACCACGTTTTGATAAATGGCCGAAGGAAAACACTGGTTCCCAAGCTTCTTCCGATTTCTCTTCCTTATTTGGAAGAAGGCATTCACAACGAAAGCCACTGACCGAAAAACCCGGCATTTGAACGCATAACTCGATCGACTACAACTTCTTTTTTTCCGAATGAAAATGTCTTCATAAACTTCACAAAACCTGAAAACAAAATTCCCTGACTTTTCACTGACTTTGACAAGAACTGAGATTTTCCCTGACCTTTTGCAAAATTCCCTGACTTTTCCCTGACCTCGAAAAATTTTGATTTTCCCTGACTTTTCCCTGACCGTGGCAACCCTGTACATGTAAGGGAGGGGCTTGGG
Organism: Platygyra sinensis; assembly: GCA_019787425.1. Classification (NCBI taxonomy): domain Eukaryota; kingdom Metazoa; phylum Cnidaria; class Anthozoa; order Scleractinia; family Merulinidae; genus Platygyra; species Platygyra sinensis. The sequence continues at coordinate 57,528 of JAHPZR010015851.1, read as the reverse complement.
GGGGGGGGGGGGGCTTATTTTGGGTGAAAAACGAATAAATGGCTGAAGGAAGAAAAGTAAGTAAAATATAACCAGGTTCCCTCCTCAGCTCAAAGTCTGGATCCGGCACTGCATGTTTCCCATATTAGCCAACTCTTGCCCAATAGGCCATTTCCGAGTTCCCTTGTGCCTCTGGTTCAAAGCAAGTCTAAGTGCAAAACCATTCTTATGAAAATGACTTTGATTTACATGAAAATGAACCTGCATGCAAAACTCATTTTCATATGAAAGGTTTCGCACTTAGACTCATTTTAAAACAGAGGCACAAGAGAACTCGGAAATGGCCTATTCCGCACAGTGGACAAATACAGTGACCAAAGAAGACTCAAACAATGCATATACAAAAGACAGATTGCTACAAAGGTATAACTTAAGTATATCACCTTTCCTTGATGTTCTTGAAATATCATCATCAGAATCCGAGCTTTGAGCCTCTGATGATTCACTGGATGATGTGTCAATATCTCCTAGATAACCAGTGTCTTTGGGTATATCATCTTCTTTTTCGCTGGTAAGATCTGTTTAGTTGTAGGCAAATGAAAAAAACACATCCATATGCCCGTTGGTGTTATTTTACAAAGAACAGATGACTTCACAATTAATTCTTGTGATCGAGGCATAAAAGAATGTTACAGATATTGTATAGCTGAAGTCTGAATTGTTACAAGCATACACGATTTTCTGAATTCCATTACGCCAAATACTGATTTTGTTTAATGTGTAAAAACTCAACTTCAAGCAAAAAAGATGATTCAATTGTTATTCACTTACCAAGCTGTTTTTCTGCTGCTTTTGCAGCTTTCATGAGTTCGCACCAATCAATTGTCTGGGAGCATTCCTTACCAGTCGTATTCTCATGAGAAAATCTGTGCAGTGAAAAACAATGCATGGAAAAGATTAGATTCACCTCCTTGTAGCTAGAGAGTAAATCATGTCTGTGTTACTAATAGCTTTAAGTCTTCAGTCCATCCGACCAGACAAAAATTCAAAATGGGGGCTTCAACATTAATTTTACTGACACAACTAAAATTTACTGGATAGAAATGTTTGGTCCTTACGGTTGGTAAAAGGTGTGAACTAGCCGTTTGTGGCAAAATAATGATCTAGTATGAGGGATCAAAACTTGGTCTCCACTACTTACCAGACAAATTCTTATAGTTCCCGTGATTTGTCCCTAAAAACTCTTTAAGTCACTGATCGTGAGACAAGTATCTGCAAAGGACTTGTCACAGGGACGGTGGCGTAAAGATATGAATTTTATTGAATGGTAAAACATGTTTTTTAACATGAGAAAATAAAATTTATAACTTCAACCCACCGTGTGCTGAATTTTTGTGGAAATTGACTGCTTACACAAAGTTAAAGTGCCCATAATGTCAACATTTTTTATTTTCTCATCTGATTCTATATATCACCCAATGAACTTCTGCAAAAAAACGAAATTCGATTTGTATAAAACGCAATCAATTTTAGACATTTTGAAAACGTCCAAATTTGCCGCTATTTTGGTCCATCATTCACACCAGTCTTGACCTGGTTTGGAGTGAGTTGACATTAAATTTTTATTCAGTAACATGTGACTTCACTTGAATAATTTCGCTTGTTTTACCTCTGTACAGGTTCATACAAAATGCTGGAAAGGAGCATTTTGCCTGGGAGTTCATACAAAATGCTGGAAAGGAGCATTTTGCAAGGACTAAGAAGCTAAATTAAATTGACAAACAAACAAAGGTCAGTCACACATTCCTGAATCTACGTGACAACTCTGAGCATGTCAATCTTGTGATCAGCGGTACGGGAGACCGCAAGAAAAATGGTATTTTCAAGGTTTTAAAAATTCATAAAAAATGGCTTTTTATCCAAATCGAAAAATTTTCTCGCAGAAGTACATTGCATGAAATATAGGATCAGATGAGAAAATAACAATTTTGACATTATGGGCACTTCAAGGACGTTCGCGTGAAAATTTTCCAGTCGATAGATTTTTTTTTAAATTTTACTGCAGGAAGATAATGAGTTACTTGTGCCAGAAATGCAAAAAAAAAATTGGGGGTCACCACCTTCGTTTCAGAGATAAAGCGAGTGGTAAACTATAATGATTTATTATTATTATTATTATTATTATTATTATTATTATTATTATTATTATATTATTATTATTATTATTATTATTATTATTATTATTATTATTATTATTATTATTATATTATTATTATTATTATTATTATTTCGAAAAATTGTCACATACATTACATACATACTTTATTTAATTGAGCAAGGTCTACTAAATATCGAAGGTGAGTCAACGGTGGGAAACGATCTTAGTCATATTTTGTAGTTCTGAAATGGATCTGTTGTGTCTGTTCACAAAATTTAACCCTTTAAGAGGCATTTGACACTGCCGCACAGATGCACGAAGAGCTAACAAGAACGGAATTCGATGGTGCATTTTGCCAAAAATTCAAACTTTTAGGTCAATAGATTTTCATTTTTTTCCCTAAACGTAGAAAATCAGTAGACAAAATGATCCATCGAAAGAATCAAAGTGGGTATGAGCCACTCAACTTGGAAAATGGAATCCTCCAGCGCCAAGCAGATGTTCACCCAGAAATTTGAATCGCCCGGCTTTCAAATCGAACACAAGATAAAGTGAAAGGTTGTCATCATGCTTCTCGTGGCATTCAATCGAAGATCCATTTGAAATCCAAGTGCTAACCGCCAAATAATTTTCGAGAACTGCAGCTTTCAAAGCGACCAGCATCCGCGGCCGAGATTTCGTTGCAACAGTCACATTGTTTGCTCCACCCTGATTGGATGCATTCTTTAGCATTACCCAATCAGCGTGGAGTAACAGCGTAACTGCGGATGAGCTTTCGGCATGTCAGAAACAGTATTAAAAAGTCAATCAAACGGTGAGTTAATAACTTAAAACGGTTTTCAAGGAGCATTATTGTAAACGTCTAATAAGCAGTTTCGTCAGTTTAATGGAGGAGCATTTCAGTGAACATCACTGAATACAGATACAAAATATCTCATTGTCATAAATTAATCGTGACCTGATGCAGTGAATGAAAGGTTTTCGCATGAGTGAACAGTTGTTGTAAAGTTAAGCATAGCGTGACAAACCGTGACAAACAATTTTAGGCTAAGCCTTGATTACATAATCTTACAACTGGAAATATGATCTATGAATAAGCCTTTATTGTCAAAGTGTCCGTGCAAGTATTCCTACTACGTGTCGCGTGGAATCTAGAAAACTACTGTCTGCTTTCCGTTCCAAAACATGTAGGAACACTAGTTCCTCGCATTAGTTCCTAGTTCCGCAGGATTTACCTATTGTGTTTACCCACATGTGTTAAATTGCGGTTATGTCGTAATTAAGTTGTTTATGCCAAAGGAAACTCTTATTACCTACTCTATTTTGTCTCACGTATAAGTTAGCTACAATTATGTATATAAGAACCTTGATTCAAGCAATAAAGTAGATTCAGTTGATTGTACTGCAGCCTAGTGTCCTTTACTCCGTGTGTGAGCTCGTGGTAAACCCAGCGTTCGCCCAAGCTGCAAAAACAGTTTGACGCTAATCGACCCTCGGCCGAAATTCTACTACACAGTTTATTGTGTCGACTTCAGTACGTTTTTTTTAAAGCAGAAGATTAAGCTCATTAGCCTTTGGCAAAATACTCTTATCTAGTAGTCTATGTTGACTATCCCTCTACAATACTTCCTAAATGACATAAAAACACCTTCCACATAAATTTCACTCGCAGCACTTCACTTTCCCATGGAAACTACTAGCTGTATAAATAAACAGCGGGACACATCGTTTGAATTCTCCTCAATTCTCTCGAGTGTTGACTTTTAAAAACATTTAATCACGGCTTGAATCATTCAAAAATTCATTACAGGTAGCTTCTGTTTACGTTTATAAAAGCGTTTGTGCGATAATTTATTCAATGAAGAGGTCAGAATTCAAAGAATAACTAACTTGACACAGTGCAACCGGCGCAGTAAGGATGCCCACAAACAATCCACCGTAAGGGAAAAAAAGCGACTGGTACATTTACCTATAATGCTTTGCGCACAGAAATTCTAAAAGAGCATAAAAACACAAAGAAAAATTGTAAAACATTCAAACACGACAAGAGCAATGCTGTTAGTATAAGAACGACTTCCGTTAAACCATATCTTTCTATATGCCCAGTGTGCTTAGTTGGTTTGCAAGGTATTGTGGTAAAATGTACAGCCGCCATCTTTTTTCTTACCGTGGATTACAATACAATACAATACTTTATTGACAACTCCCCATGGGGGCTTTTCAGTGACAATGCAATTAAGAAACGTAACAATAATAAGTAAAAAAGACAAAATAAACTCTAAATTAAGACAAGAACTTTTTTAAAAGGTCTAAGGTCAGTTTTAATGATGTGTTCATTAAAGGTGAGATTTTTGTCAAAATTCACGCCAAGATCTTTAACAGTCTCTGAGGGTTCAAGGTCCTTACCCAAGAGTGTAAGGCGAAATTCTGGGATTTTCGCGGTCATCTGTCTACATCCATATATAATCAACTTGGTCTTATTAGGATTTAAAAGTAGACCATTTTCAAAGCACCAGTTACGTATGCTGACAAGGTCTTCATTCAGGCAGCTACGATGTTTCCAGAGTCATGGGGTTGGAATGACATGTATAGCTTAGTGTCATCCACATAACTCTCGACTAAACAATGTTTTGGAGTCGATGGGAAATCGTTGACATAGACTCCAAAGAGCATTGGACCTAAAATGCTACCCTGTGGAACTCCACTGGTCAAAGGTAATGGATCAGAGATCTTAGTATTGACACGAGCTACTTGAGTTCTGTTAGCTAGATAACTACGAAACCAATCGATGGCAGATGTTGAAGCACCTATATCTTGAAGTTTGTAGAGCATGGTTTTATGACTGATACTGTCGAAGGCTTGCTCATGTCTAGCAGGACCATGGCTGTAGTTTCCTTTTGATCAATGGCGCCTAAAATCTTGTCTGTCGTGTAAATCTGTGAAGTCTCGGTTGAATGCCACATTTTATTCCCGCTTTGGTTTGTTGACAATCGCTCATTTAGTACCAAATAAGGCATAAATTGATTTAGTGCAGTTCTCTCGCATATCTTTGACAAAATGGGCAATAAAGATATGGGACGGTTGTTTCAGGTTTTTCATAATCGCTCTGTTTATGAATAGGGATCACTTCTGCAGCTTTCCACATAGATGGGAATACGCCACTTGTGAGTGAATTATTTACAATAGACGTAAGCGTTGGAAGAATAGCGGGAAGGCAGTCCTTAATTACACGCAGTGGAATTTTGTCATTCCCAGGAGCTTTCCCTGTTGCCATTGAATTAACAACTTGTTCAATTTCGCTGCATTCCGCAGTCCTGAATGTAAACTGTTGTGATAACGGATAGCACCTTGGGACAAAAGACGATTGCGTAAGATCGTAGTCGCATTCATTAGCCAGTGACTGGATTTTTTCGATCGTATTTTGGCCAATTGAAGTAAAGTATTCATTAAATTTGTTAGCAACCAATTTGTCCTCTTTGCTGTAAGACTTACGATTAACTGACTTTTTTGGAATAAATGAACGTATAGTTTTCCAAATACAGCCCATATTGTTGGGGTTGTTCCTGATTTGAGTCTCAGCATATTCTTGTTCAGCAAATCTCAGTTCACGTCTTACTTCCCTTTTGAAGTTTTTATAACCAGCCCATGCTAGCGCGTCGTTCGTTTTCCTTGCCAACTTTCGCCAATAATCTCTCATCTTCATTAGTGCACGGATTTCCTCTGTAACGCAGGGATTTGGTCGACTCCGTATCTTTACCTCTTTGATGGGCGCATATGAATCAAGAATATCATCGAATATTAAATGAAATGCGTTGAGTTTATCGTTAACATCATCAAAGATGTCTATAACTGACCAGGGAGCAGTAGACATATCTCTATGGAAGGCCACTTGATTATAATTTTTGAAGCTTCTTGTTGTGACATATACAGGTGCAAGACGATCTTTCTTTAGGTCAAATTCTAAATAAACCATGTCATGATCACTAATAGAACAAGGCAATACTTTTACATCTTTCACTAAGTGAAAGGTCTAATTAGCGCGAACGTCCTTAAAAAACAGAAAAAAGGGAGAAATGACATCATCAATATCCTCACTATGAATTTTATAAGTGGTGTATTTTAACACCAATAACACTTAGAATTCCCTCGTCAGGTAATGAATTATCCCAGAATATTTCAGGTTTTAACACTTTTACCTTTTGGTGACGTCCTCGAGGTAATTGGCAGTCTCTTCTTTGCCATGATCTCTCGCAATAATTTCTGGCAATGTTAAATTTTCTTTGTAATAGTTGAAAACTACTCTTCCCGCAGAAGAGGCGAAGATTATTTCCAGGAATTCCTGAGCTCCAATTTCTGCTGCAACATATACTAACAGGCTCAACATCTGGACAGGTTGGCTGCATCCTAAGAAAGATAAAAGAAAGTTTAAGATAAGCTACCTTCTGAAGGCTAAACATGGTATAGTAAATACATATGGCCCGGTAAAGTTTTGAGCTTTTGCCTTCCCGAAACAGGGCCATTATCTGAAGCACAGTTAGTTGTTCCGAGAAGGCATTAGCAATGAGTGTTATGAATGTTTTCCACCAAAGGGGTGATTATGTGGGGAGTGCAGTTTTTTAAGGATCACCAAACAGAAGATGTGGCATGTATTATAAATGGTCTGTTTGAGCTGTTGATCAGCAACGATACATATGGGATATGTCGGGTACATTGCTATTATTCAGAATGTTATTTGTACCTTTCATTTAGAGCCTGATGCTCAGTTAATGACTCAATTTTATTCATATTTCTATGAGTTTCTTTTCAGCTACAGAAAGATCGGAGGACGAGGACAACTTCGAGTACGAGTTTTCCGTACTGGGCATGCGCATAAGGTTTGGAGGCTGACATTTTTCGAGGTGCGCGTGCTCAGAACAGAAAACTCGTACTCGTAGTTGTCCTCGTCCTCCAATCTAAAGGTCCCTAATATCAAAGTGAAGTAAAGTTCAAATGACGATGAAAAATTACCGGCATTGTGGGATCATTTCGTGGAGTGATATTTTAAACTCTATTGAGGGCAAAACTAACTCCCTTTCGGATAATCATTCAACTCCAGGTTTGCAATTAAAAGTTAAGATTTAACACAACTTTGAAAAAGGAGTTATTTTGGACCTATAATTATACTTAAACTCCAATTTTGGTGTAAAAATGACTGTCATTCATTCTTAGAAGTAGAAATGCAGTGATTCCACTTGAAGAGTTAAGATAACGCCTGGTATGAATCAAATTTACTGGAGTTTACATAGCCCTGAAAATTGGGTTAATTTAAACTAAAAAAATTCAACTTCATTAATTCTGGGTTTAAAGTGTCAGTCCCCTGTGAGTAACCCAATTCAACTCAAGCTTTGGAGTTAATTTCCAGTAAAAATAACCCCCAAAAGGGAGCTATTTTGGACCCAAAATCTTTACTCCATTTTTGTGACCTGAGAATAACTCCTTTGAAATTAGTGTGAACTTTTTTATTATATATTAATGTGTCATGCTAATTAATTGAGGGCACATACCTACTTAAACATCAACTTACCAAGAGTTCTAGAATTTTCTGTTTCACCTTCACTATTTTCAGATACATTACCAGATGGATTACCACTCATATAATCTTCACAAAACTTTTTCAGGGCAGTTGGACAAGATACAACTTGTTGTAGATGCAACCCGTATGTTACTTGAGTCTTTCCTAAAATAATACCATCTTGTTGTCTGAGTGTAACATTAACCACTGCAGGTACTGGTGAAGCTACACAACAACAAAACATAAATGAAAGTGAGAAAGATACAAATTTCAGATCCAACAAAGCGGTAATGCTTAAAACAGCAGCTTGCTAAATTTGTGGCAATTCATTTTTCTTTTATAACCTTCAAGTTTGAAATTGACAGTTTTACTTGCCTGTCAAGGAAAGACTAACAATTTTCTGGAAACTTATCATTTGCTAGACTGGTATATAATTATGAAATAAATGGTAAAAAGAAACTGATTTGAGGATGTTGTTGATACATCTTTGTCCTTCATCCCGGCAATCTTTTTAAAATCGTGATTTTTAATACACTCTAATCAGAAATTCTGACTGTTCGACAACTGACTTTATACATAAGAAATTAGTGCACAAAATCAAAAAGATAAGAAGAGTGCAAATTAAATAATGTCACTACCTCAACTAAATAACTGCTGGCCGTATTGTGTTCCCATAACTCAAAGGAAATATGGAACAGGTTTATATTAATGTTTACAAACCTGGGAAGAAACCAAGCTCCAAATACTTAAGTTTTTGAGTGCCCAGCCCTTCAAATGTAGCATAAACTGATGTTACTTCTGAATGAAGCTCAGGGGTAAATGTAAAAACGCAAGGACCTCCTCCCTGTGGGAAAAAAGAAAATAAGCAACACTGATTAATAGAGGTAGTTGAATACCTTATAACATGTCAGGTTCAAGTAAGCGTGAATTTGCTATGCAAACTAATGTTCGTGAGTGTGTGTATCTGAGTAAGTGTGAATTAGTTGTGTTATATCGTAGGTTTTGTTTATTATGTTTAGTGAAGTGGTAAAGTATTGTAATGAAACTTATGTAAATAGTAAATAGTCAGTTGTATGCAATAAAAAAAGTAAAAAAAAAAACACTGATTAACAGTAATTTTACTCAACACTCATTATCAGCCAATATGAAACCACAGATCACGGTTCTAGGACATCCTCACGAGTCAGGGTTTGTTTTGATCAACAAAGTCCGACCTTAAACCTCTTTTAAGAAAGCTGCCTACTTTTGTAAGTATGCATGCGTGTTCTGTGCATCACACAGTTTAAGCACCAAGCAAGCGCTGTGTTTGAAATTGACGCAATCAACTACGCTACCAAGTGCATGTACACAAAAGCAAAATTTTCCTCCTAAGACCGAATCAAGTCTAATGAGCCTGTACTTAAACCAGGAGCACCAGAATACCACATTATTGCTAACCAATAACTGTTAAATGTCTTCCACCTGAAAACCCAGCTTTCATGTCGATGTGCGATATAAACGGTCGCTGCTAAAAACAATGCTGAATCGTGCTTTTAAGCTTTCTTCGAACTGGCAACTGTTCCACCAAGAATGTGAACGTCTCACGGAGACTTTCTCTCGACTGCATTACCCAGTCCCACTCTTGCAATCAACAATCAGAGATTTTGTTACTGCAAAAGTTCCAGGAGATATAAGATCCTTTCAGAAGTGTGACGATAAGAAAGCACCCGTGAGAATAATATTACCATTCAAGGACCAGAGATCAGCCAATTCTGTGCGGAGACAACTTAAAGAACTAAGTCGCAAAATCGGGAAAGATATCCATCCAGTGTACACAAGCCGAAAGATCGGAGCTGTCATCAAGCCAAAGGAAAGCAAACCCCCTATTGTGAACCAACAATGCGTTGTATACCATTTTAAGTGTGATCTGTGCGATGCGGATTATGTCGGCTACACATGCCGACACCTGTATCAACGCATTGATGAACACAAGGGATCTGTCATCGGGAAGCACGTCAGAGATCAGCATGGGGGGGACCCAAGCGACATACCTCGTAGATTCAAGATCTTACGGAAGTGCCAGAGCAAGTTTGACTGCTTAATTTATGAGATGCTTTTCATAAAAGAACTAAAGCCAACTTTGAACACGCAGTCTGACTCCATCCGCGCAAAGTTATTTTTATAGCGCAGAGTATTTTATAAAAATTTTTATCCTAATTTTTTTATCCTATTGTTATCTAGCCTTTTGTATTTTAATTTTTATCACTTACCTTTTGTAACATTTAGTACATATTTCCATATTTTTATCGCTTTTTATATTCTCACGTGTGATTTTACATCTTATATGCAAAATTCTATTCATTTATTTCTTACTTGAAAATGATCTCAGCGAGATCGAAACGTCGTATTTTTTCGCTAATTTTTATCTTAAAATTTGCTACAGGTGTGGAGAATAAGGCTACAGGTGAATTAAAACTTAATGACAGCCCTGATCTGTTAAAAATTATGCTGAAATCCAACTGTAAACATGTAACTACAGATGTGGTAGTAAGCGCGCAAAACAAGTACAAGATACGCAAATGTCTTACTTTCTGGGGAGATGACAGGAAAAAATGTAACAGGCAGTGTTAAAGTTTTCCAATTAAAGTGCATATGAAGTGAAAAATAATTTCTGCTTATTTGAAAGTCCTTTCAAAATACAGAAGAATGGCGTTTTTCTTTTTGAAATATCTTTTTTCGTTTCAGAGATATTAACGTTTTTCTATTATGCAAATTAGATCAGTGATGACGTCATATTGTTTGCAGCAAAAAATTGTAAAATACTGAATAAACAATATCTCTAGAAATATTGAAGCAGTGTCCTTGAAACTTGGCACCATAATTGTCCATCACAAAAGAAACAAAATGACACCCTTAGTGCTGTTGCCATAGCAACTCTTTCGGCTCCAGTCTCTTTTTGTCGAAAAAACGAATCCACCATTTTCAACCTCTTAAGTGAGACAAAGGGTCCTACATGAAAGATACATAGTTCCCATGTTGTTGTAACTTCCATCGATAGATTGTGTAGGGTAGATGGATCTTGTTTCAGACAAAAACTGGGATTTTCAGTTTTTATTAAAACAACACCAGTGGCAAAACTGTTGTCATGGCAATGGTGCTAAGGGTGTCATTTTGTTTCTTTTGTGATGGAGAATTATGGTGCCAAGTTTCAAGAACACTGCTTTAATATTTCTAGAGATATTGTTTATTCAGTATTTTACAATTTTTTGCTGCAAACAATATGACGTCATCACTGATCTAATTTGCATAATAGAAAAACGTTAAGTGTCATTGTCAGAGAAAACCGGGCAGAACCAAAAGATCGAGGTCGGCCGTTTACCTTCATCTTTTCACAGTATAAAAGCTATCCGAAAAGATTAACAACCATGATATTTGCCGAGGTAGGCGTTCGTTTTTCTTCGAGATATTACCTCATCATGATTTTGGCCTCTCAAGCGGTCTAAAATGGCCGAAATTTCGGCCAACTTTAGGTGAGCCTAAAAGATACTTCGTACATATTCCAGAAACTCTTATTTTCGTGCGATAATATTTGGCCCCTTATTAGTTGACTGAGATATATTTGATTTTTTTCACTTTAATTCTACGGTTTTCACGAGGTGCCAAATATCATCGCCGAGTCGTTAAGGAGCGTGACCTAAATTTTAGCCATTTTCAGCGAGTCGTTTTTCAAAAGTGCGGCAGTTTGTTTCCACAACAAGACGATTTTCTGATAGTCTTTTACACTAATATCAATATCCAGTTTAGTTAAAATTGGTATCTACAAGCAAATCGGAGTAATTGGTCTCGCAAAGTCCAAAAAAAATCATTGGTCAGACATATTTCCCGCCAAATGTTTAGCGAAGAATATCACCTTATTCCGACTTTCTGCGCTTGTTATCCATGATTTGCTGAAAGATCTGCACAAAATAGTCAGCTGGACTGCAAAATAGAATATTTAAGCTGTGACATCGGGATTAACTTATTCAAACATTTCAAACTCGCCAAATTCTTGCCATTATCAAGACTAAATTTTCCCGCGAAAGTTCTATTTTTAACGTCACGCTGCAAAAACAAACTGCATCCTCAGTTCGCTGCCTTTTTTTGTTTTTATGTAGAGCAAACTGCAAGTCAACAGTGAGCGACGCTTCACCCGAAATTCAATTTTGGGACTACTGCAAACGTCTTGTTTACATCGATTTTCTCGTTTTCGGAAGGCGTGACGCGTTACAGATTAAAAGGTTAGACGACTGGGCCGCAATTTGGATCTCACTTGAAGGTTTCTCCATGGTTTTGAAAACATAAACTGTTCTTTCGGATTAGAAAAATCGCCTAGCAGTGCGTCAAAGTTAGATAAGAAAGTCAGGAATTCGGAATTTTTAAATAAGTTTAAAGCTAAAATTCGAAAATTAGATCTAGTTGGGATGATGGAAGATAATTGTATAAGCATCCTAAAGAGCGGTAATCCACCGTAAGAAAAAAGATGGCGGCTGTACATTTTACCACAATACCTTGCGAACCAAACTAAGCCCACTGGACATATAGAAAGATATGGTTTAACGGCAGTCGTTCCTATACTAACAGCACTGCTCTTGTCGAGTTTTAATGAGCTACAATCTTTCTTTGCGTTTTTATACGCTCTTTTAGAGTTTTCGTGCGCAAAGCATTATAGGTAAATGTACCAGTCGCCATCTTTTTCCTTACAGTGGATTATGGAATTGAGGATTTACTTACGGATTGAAAATAGTGGTTTGGGAGGGGATTAGTCTTCAACCTTCGGTTTTAAGGAAGCTATAGCTAGCATGGATTTATGGGATACTGATATGTTAAGATATTTTTTAGGCACTAGTTTTAAAATACAGCGCATTTTAACGGTTGTTACTAAAAATTGGTATTTTGGATCAGATTAATATATTTCTTCTTGACTATTAATTCACTAGTAGTTAAGTGTCCCCAGTTAGTTGCTGGCGAGGGTTAGCGAGACAGCATACTATTCTTGTCAATAGGGGAAAAATCCAAAATTTTGTCGGATGCAAGACTCGAAGCTTGCGCAGTAGAGCATTATCCGGATAGTTGATCAGCTGTTAGGTCATCATTCGCCGGCGCACGATAATTAAAAGAAAAAAAGAGTTAAGGTTTAAATAGGGTGGTTGTTATTTTTGACATTTACATGTAACTACCCAGACCTCAGACCCGTAAAATTGAGACCCTCTGGATGTATCAAAAGCTCACACTCGAAAAACTCACTTTCTGCATGTCAGGAAAACTCAGGACGCTAAAATTATGACAACATTTTTTAGAGCGTGCTTACCAAGGATTGTTTTTAGGAGTCCTGTTTACTGTTCGTCGATACAATGTCATAGGTAGAATTTCCAGAGAGGGGAGAAAAACATCCCGAGGTGATAAGCCTGCAGCACAGGCGTAATTTTTTTCCGTATTTAGGCGAACAGAGGCGAAAATACGCCAAAAATATTACGCCTGTTCCGTTGGCTAAAGGTGATAGATTCCTCTGCTCAGATCACGGAAATAATACCCCGGGGGGTACTCGATATATCCCTGGGTGGAGAGGTGCGGCCCGGCCCCTCAAACCCTGACCCTGTTTAAGACAAGTATCGCTGATTTTCTTACCCTGTTTAAGACAGAATTCCGATATTTGATACCCTGTTCAAGACATAGATTAAAAGTTGCGGTTACAAATTGTTTTTACGAAGTTATTTCACTTTTACCATTCGACTGCTTGTCAAGTTATGAAAAGATAATGTACATTTCGCAAAGGTCGTATCAGGTTCAGGTATAACAAGCGACATGAACAGGTGACATTCATTGATAGTGTACAACCCCCCCCCCCCCCGCCCCTTTCAGAAATTCCTGGATCCGCCCTGTGTGTGGCTTTCTTTTTGTGTAATCAATGGAAATTTAATGTTCCTTGTATCAATGCCAAAGTTAACGGAAGTCAATATTAATTTACAAGAGCTTGTAAAAATTTTGCTGTTTATCGTCCAAGAAAAGATATCCCATTTAAGACAAAAATTGATAAATCGATACCCTGATTAAGACAAAAAATGACAAATTCGATACCCTGTTTAAGACAAAAATCCCTAAAAACATACCCTGGCTGGCCGCACGTCCCCATTAAGCCCTTATAAGGGAGTACTCCCCCGGGATAATACCCACCATTCGAATGATTGTTTGGTTGCTTTATCAGTATGAATCAAATTTCTCAAATTTATTTATGCTTAGTAGCCATTTGAGCCAAGTTAAGTTACAATGGCGCGAGGTGCCTTGCGTGACGTTTCGGATATTGTTTTTTACCGTGGATCCTCAGTGCAGCTTTGATTAATTCTGCTCAATTCAGAAGAGACTTCCGGGTCTGAGTTCTCGAGACATCTTAAAAGCCTTTGAATCGGCAAAACACTATCTCAAGCTTCATAGCAAGTAGTCGCAGGTCAATTGCGTGAGCGGGCTTATAAAGGAAAGAAATGAAACAAAAAACCAGACAGTGTACAAACCTGCGACGATACAAACGACAAAAGTGAGCGTAAGAAAGATCGTGACCCAGCAAAGATTACAGGTATTGAGATGTTTATATAAGTGGTCTGTCCTTTATGATCATTTCGTTGGCCGGATTTAGCAGGGAAGTTTCGTCGTAACCTATGTTTCCTCATCGTTTACATCCAGCTACACCATGCAAATTAGACACCACCTCTGACGTCTGTCCTCCACTATCTCGTTTGCATGCTAATAATTGAAGAAAAACTGACCCAGCACCCGCACTGCTAGGCGACTTTTCAGATCCGAAAAAAACAATTAATGTTTTCAAAACCATGGAGAAACCTTCAAGTGAGATCCAAATTGCGGCCACTCGTCTAACCTTTTAATCTGTAACGCGTCACGCCTTCCGAAAAAGAGGAAAATCGATGTAAACAAGACGTTTGCAGTAGTCCCAAAATTAAATTTCGGGTGAAGCGTCGCTCACTGTTGACTTGCAGTTTGCTCTACATAAAAACAAAAAAAGGCAGCGAACTGAGGATGCAGTTTGTTTTTGCAGCGTGACGTTAAAAATAGAACTTTCGCGGGAAAATTTAGTCTTGATAATGGCAAGAATTTGGCGAGTTTGAAATGTTTGAATAAGTTAATCCCGATGTCACAGCTTAAATATTCTATTTTGCAGTCCAGCTGACTATTTTGTGCAGATCTTTCAGCAAATCATGGATAACAAGCGCAGAAAGTCGGAATAAGGTGATATTCTTCGCTAAACATTTGGCGGGAAATATGTCTGACCAATGATTTTTTTTGGACTTTGCGAGACCAATTACTCCGATTTGCTTGTAGATACCAATTTTAACTTAACTGGATATTGATATTAGTGTAAAAGACTATCAGAAAATCGTCTTGTTGTGGAAACAAACTGCCGCACTTTTGAAAAACGACTCGCTGAAAATAGCTAAAATTTAGGTCACACTCCTTAACGACTCGGCGATGATATTTGGCACCTCGTGAAAACCGTAGAATTACAGTGAAAAAAATCAAATATATCTCAGTCAACTAATAAGGGGCCAAATATTATCGCACGAAAATAAGAGTTTCTGGAATATGTACGAAGTATCTTTTAGGCTCACCTAAAGTTGGCCGAAATTTCGGCCATTTTAGACCGCTTGAGAGGCCAAAATCATGATGAGGTAATATCTCGAAGAAAAACGAACGCCTACCTCGGCAAATATCATGGTTGTTAATCTTTTCGGATAGCTTTTATACTGTGAAAAGATGAAGGTAAACGGCCGACCTCGATCTTTTGGTTCTGCCCGGTTTTCTCTGACAATGACACTTAATAAAGAAACGATCTTTGTTCAGACGGTTGTGTGGTTATCCTTTCTACCTTATTCAAGGAGGGTGTAGAGGTGGAACTATGATATGCCGGAAGGAGTCCTGTTTACTGTTCGTCGATACACTGTTATAGGCAGAAGAAGAAACATCCCGAGGTGATAAGCTTGCAGCACAGGCATAATGTTTTTGCGTATTTAGACGAACAGAGGCGAAAATATGCCAAAAATATTACGCCTGTTCGGTAGGCTAAAGGTGATAGATTCCTCTGCTCAGATCACGGAAATAATACCCAGCATTCGAATGATTGTTTGGTTGCTTTATCAGTTTAAATCAAATTTATCAAATTTATTTTATGCTTAGTAGCCATTTGAGCCAAGTTTAGTGACAATGGCGCGAGGTGCCTTGCGTGACGTTTCAGATATATATATTTTTTTACCGTGGATTCTCAGTGCTTCGATTCTGCTAAATTCAGAGGAGATTTCCGGGTCTGAGTTCTCGAGTCACCTTAAAAGCCTTTGAATCAGCAAAACAGTATCTCAAGCTTCATAGCAAGTGGTCGCAGGTCAATTGCGTGCGCGGGCTAATAAAGGAAGGAAATGAAACAAAAAAAAAACAGACGGTGTACAAACCTGCGACGATACAAACGACAACAGTGAACGTAAGGAAGATCGTGACCCAGCAAAGATTACTCGTATTGAGATGTTTATATAAGTGGTCTGTCCTTTATGATCATTTAGTTGGCCGGATATAGCAGGGAAGTTTCGTCGTAACCTATGTTTTCTCATTGTTTACATCCAGCTACATCATGCAAATTAGACACCACTTCTGACGTCTGCCTCCACTCTCTCGTTTGCGTGCTAATAATTGAAGAAAAACTGACCCAGCACCCGCATTGCTAGGCAATTTTTTCAGATCCAAAAAAACAGTTAATGTTTTCAAAACCATGGAGAAACCTTCAAGTGAGATCGACATTGCGGCCCAGTCGTCTAACCTTTTAATCTGTAACGCGTCATGCCTTCCGAAAACGAGAAAATCGAAGTAAAAAAGACATTTGCAGTAGTACGTCCCAAAATTAACTTTCGGGTAAAGCTTCGCTCACTATTAACTTGCAGTTTGCTCTACATAAAAACAAAAAAAGGCAGCGAACTGAGGATCCACTTTGTTTTTGCAGCGTGACGTTAAAAATAGAACTTTCGCGGGAAAATTTAGTCTTGATAATGGCATAAATTTGGCGAGTTTGAAATGTTTCCATAAGTTAATCCGATGTCACAGCTTAAATATTCTATTTTGCAGTCCAGCTAACTATTTTGTGCAGATCTTTCAGCAAATCATGGATAACAAGCGCAGAAAGTCGGAATAAGATGATATTCTTCGCAAAAAATTTGGCGGGAAATATGTTTGACCAATGATTATTTTTGGACTTTGCGAGACCAACTACTCCGATTTGCTTGTAGATACCAATTTTAACTAAACTGAATATTGATATTAGTGTAAAAGACTATCAGAAAATCGTGTTTTTGCGGAAATAAACTGCCGCACTTTTGAAAAACGACTCGCTGAAATGGCTAAAATTTAGGTCACGCTCCTTAACGATTCGGCGATGATATTTGGCACCTCGTGAAAACCGTAGAATTAAAGTGAAAAAATCCAAATATATCTCAGTCAGCTAATGAGGGGCCAAATATTATCGCACGAAAATAAGAGTTTCTGGAATATGTATGAAGTATCTTTTCGGCTCACCTAAAGCTGCTCGAAATTTCGGCCATTTTAGACCGCTTGAGAGGCCAAAATCATGATGAGGTGATATCTCGAAGAAAAACAAACGCCTACCTCGGCAAATATCATGGTTGTTAATCTTTTCGGATAACTTTTATACGGTGAAAAGATGAAGGTAAACGGCCGACCTCGATCTTTTGGTTCTGCCCGGTTTTCTCTGACAATGACACTTAATATCTCTGAAACGAAAAAAGATATTTCAGAAAGAAAAATGCCATTCTTCTGTATTTTGAAAGGACTTTCAAATAAGCAGAAATTATTTTTCACTTCATATGCACTTTAAAGAATCTGAGAAGTTAGATGCTTAAACGTTGTTCCCAGGGTCTCTCTTCCTTCCACCCCATAGAGACCCTGGGAATGAGGCTGGTTAGACGCTTGAAGGTTCTGTTTATAAAACATTTCTCCGTTGTGGCGTTGGTTTGGTTAGTTCAGTGTTATTAGAGAGTTGAATGATGCCCACGTCTACCCTCTTACAAGATGAATACCATTAAAAATCATTTGTGTTAAAAAATGTCTAGTCTATTCAACACGTGATTATTTTCTGGTTGCGAGAAAAAGGTATTTAGACTGTATTTTAGCTGAACCAGAGGAAGGCTGTCAGAGACTCTAAAAGCGCTGTTATAATGATTTTGTTATTAAAAACATACCAAAAATGTTTTTTTTTGTTACCATTTGCCATGTAGTTTTAAGATCTTTTTAAATGTATTTGCTTGTCTGTATGTACATGTAATGGTGAATTCTAAGGAAATCTCAGAAAATGCTGATGTGACAATTTTTGTTGAGTTCAAGGCTAATTATCCCACAAAATCCGTGACTACACCGATTAATCTTTGTAGATTCCAAAAGCCCTTGCAAAGATCTACTTTTTCCGTGTGGTCTTAACCCAGCACAAAAACCTTTGTATTTAGTAGGCACTATCCTTAAGAATGGCATGTTCTTGCACTATCATTTTATCAGAATGCCAGATCAGTATCAATAACACAAGACATGTTCCAGAAGTAAGTAAGAGTAAGTAAGAACTAAATTGCATTTAAAGTATTAAGGCCGGGTGTTAGTCTATTCATTTGATGATATTCTTGGTTTGGAAATTGTTTAGGCAAGAAAAATTTACCTGCAAAGGACTGTACTTTGGATTGCAGTCAATGTCAAAATTAAGGTTATTCTGTAACCATGGCATCAGGGAAGACATTTCTGTGGCATCTACAACTGAGTCAACATAACAATGATGGAGACAAACATAACACTGTTCAACTCTACATGCTCCCAATACTTGAAGTTAACAAATAATGAGTTATGCAAGTTTCAACATCATCATTGTCAACATCATCATTGTCATCATCATCACTATCATCAACAACAACAATAAATTACAACATCAACTAACAGCCAAGAGATTTCTATCTGTCATTAAAACGCCTTTTGGAGTTAATGGAAACTGCTGAGGTCTATATATATTCCTGGAAAGGATTCGGATGGAATTCTGCATCTCAATATTTCAGGGCTGTGCACCTTAAGCTATTTCTAAAATTGGTTGTCCTAGAGAAAGAGCATGCGACATTGCTAATAGGGGCTATGGGTAGTAATAATGCTACTCTTCACTTTGATTATCCTGTTTGACACAGCAATTTCAAACAAATAATTAAGCTTGCTCATATGATCAAGATGTGTTTTTAATGTATGTTTCGCATCCATAATACTAGAATTAGAGAGCAGTGGTCAATCTAGAAATTGGCAGCAGTGAGTCCAGGGACTCACACTGCCAAAAACCTGTGAGTCGCTCAGACAAAAGAGCGAGTCTCATACAACATTTTAGCTCATCTCCTGTGCGGAATTCGTTGTTGCATTCGTGGAACGTCCGTAGCTTAGTAACCAGGCAATTTCCTTGAAACT
Source organism: Platygyra sinensis (assembly GCA_019787425.1). Lineage (NCBI taxonomy): Eukaryota > Metazoa > Cnidaria > Anthozoa > Scleractinia > Merulinidae > Platygyra > Platygyra sinensis. Next base: position 38,335 of record JAHPZR010015851.1, on the reverse strand, counting down.
AGTTTTCAGGCTCTTCTGTCAAAGGCCTGAAGGTTAAAAGTCCGTCACAAACGAACTGGAGTGTTTTTGTTGCAGCTTTAGGAGAAAAACTTCTTCAAAATAACCAATCTATTCAGAATTTGTGCTTTTGGGGTTGTAAGGTAGCTGCTTTATTGCTAATATGGCACAACTTTTCTGTTCTCTGCTGAAAAAAAGCTTTGCTTATGCGGTTGCGAATGTTAGCAAATTATGCGGACCTGTAAAGCCGCATCCCGATCCTGTCAGATGCCCTGTGAGGAAAAGACATAAGCCATGACCGCATTCATAACTTTTTGTGTCCAAATGGATGCATGCAGGACTAAATTTGTGCGTCTTTTCGAAAAATTATGAGTCTGAGACGCGGGACGTGCAGGTAGATGGATCACTGATGGAGGTGCTGAGAGTACAGCTGGTGTACAGTACCGCTCAAATGTAAGTTACCACTGTCTCGCGAGAAACGAGACTCGCATCGCGAGAAACGAGACTGATCGTATCGCGAGAAACGAGAATCGTCTCGCAGGAAACGAGAACTGTCTCGCGAGAAATTTCTCATTTATCGCAAGTGCACTGCAAGTACCGCTTCTGTATTAGCGGTTGTTTGCAGTAAGGATTGTCGTGTGTTGTTTTACATGTGCGTCTGAGTTAAAGATGAAACTTCGCGCTGGATATCTACAGTGTCCATCGGCACTGCCACGCTCATGTATACAGTTATTAGAGCCCAAAAATTATGCACGAAACTTTTTTTTGCGTCCGCAAGAAGAAGTTGGACTATTTCAGTGTTTGAATCATCCAGTTGTCCCAAATAGAACCTGAGATATCAAATTCTTTTCAAAGCCTACCGGCATGCCGTGAAATTTCAAAGATCTCTTTCAGTTGTCTCACCAGCGCGTGCAGAGGGCAAACTTTTTCTTGTCAAAAATTAAATGAATGTTGACAGCGCATCGTAACAACCTCGATAAAACACTTTTTCTGTATATTTGGACTATTTCAGCGCTTGAATCATCCAGTTGTGCCAAATAGAACCAGAGATATCAAACACTATTCAAAGCTCTCCGGCATGCCGTGAAATTTCAAAGATCTCTTTCAGTTGTCTCACCAGCGCGTGCAGAGGGCAAACTTTTTCTTGTCAAAAATTAAATGAATGTTGACGGCGCATCGTAACAACCTCGATAAAACACTTTTTCTGTAAATTTGGACTATTTCAGCATTTGAATCATCCAGTTGTGCCAAATAGAACCAGAGATATTGAATACTATTCAAAGCTCGCCGGCATGCCATGAAATTTCAAAGATCTCTTTCAGTTGTCTCACCAGCGCGTGCAGAGGGCAAACTTTTCCCTGTCAAAAATTAGATGAATGTTAACAGCGCATCGTAAAAACTTCGATAAAACACTTTTTCTGTAAATTTGGACTATTTCAGCGTTTCAATCATCCAGTTGTGCCAAATAAAACCGGATATATCGAAGATATTTCAAGCTCGCCAACAATTGCTGTTCAGTGTCTTTTTTATCGTCTTGTCAGTCGGTTCCATCACTGGTAGCGACCTTTTACTGTACGTGGAAACCGGCTTCTCTCGAGTAATATATTCCATACTGAACGCCTCAGTGATTCTCGAGAGAAATGAGAACTGTCTCGCGAGAAACAAGACTCGTCTCGCGAGAAACGAGGCGAGAGGTGGTAACTTACATTTGAGCGGTACTGTACTAATTTTATTTTTAAAATGCCTTGTTTAACAATACATCTGCATGCCAATGAGTTTGAGTCAAAAACAGTCCCACTTCTAGATTACAGTGAAAAGGCATATTCTGCATCATACTCAAGGGAATTTACCAACCTTGTAAAGAATCAGAATCACTTGCCGATATTCCACTAGACACATCCATCTACATATTTAAAAAAAATTAAATTAGCCATCATGATATTCAGCACTCCTGTGTCCCCATGCAAGAAGACTTTGTTTTCGGACCATCAAACACAGATCCAATTCTAGTGGCAGGAACTAGACTCTTGGCTCCTGTTTCCTTCTGTCAAAGCCAAATATCCTTATTTACAACCCTAATTAATATGGGAGCGAGGGTCCTGCTCAGAACAACCATGATTCCCAAATTGTGTAGTAAACTCTCATTAGATTGATGGAAGTGGTTGATCCTTTGTGAGACAAAAACTGGGAATTTCAGTTGAAGTTAACATTGAACCAACAGCAAAACTGTTGTCATGACAACAGTACAAATGTCATTTTTAGTGCAGAGTGCACTATTGGGATGGTTTGGGGGGTTGACGCCGCTAACGCACTATGGCAATAACGCACTATGGCAATAAGTCACTAAGGCAATAAGGTGTAAACTTTAATGTTTGTTTAATTAATTAATTTCAATTAATTAATTAGCCTTGTTTGAGGGGGTGGGGTAGGTACCTTTGATTGCTACGTAAAATGTACTATACTTACATTTCTTCATATATAACGTCACAAAACTATATATGGTTCCAATATTCTCTTGTTATCCTAGTGGTACTATTTTCTTAAGAACATAAGCGATTTTACCCGAAACGCATGCGCAGATTGATTAGCGTTAGTGTTAACTATATGTTAGGTAAACGATACATTTCATACACAATTATACACAAACATTTAGTGCTTTTCCTTGTGGTTGAACACAGTATGTAAGACGCATGCGCTCTAGCATTGTCAGCATGATACAATCCGTTCTCGAGTTCAGATTCATGCGTGCAATACTCTCGTCTTAACGGGCGATAGCAGTTATATTTCAGGTTATATCAGTTCCCTCTTTTAGTGCAAAGAACGCTTTTGTGACAGCGTATCTTTTGGAATCATCCCTAGCTCGGTTGAAAAATGCCGTGTGCTGTTTTCAACTATTTCGTGTTTGCTAAGCTTTAAACAGGGAAACGAATGGATCGCCCCAGCCGCTTTTATTTTCTCTCCTATGAAAGAGAACAAGAAGTTCACAAATGTATTCACTCGAAACATTTCTGAGTTAGCGGCATTAAAATTAGTAATGTCGTGACAAAAGAAACTTCTCAAATATTGCTGTAGACACTGTGGCACTTACGGAAACCGCAAATAAATTTAGTCAGTCATTGAGGGGACTCATTCAGCGATGTAGGATATAATTTTGGTCATGTTGAAACGCTTCTCGGTTGTATTAATCGACATCATTGTGTATTTTGAACTGGTTTACTGTCAACACCAACGGTGGCAACCTAATAAGCACGTGCTATTCCGAGACACGACGTGACTATTTGATAATTAAATTAGTAATTGTTTATCGATGAAATGAAAATTTGCCTCTTGATTGAAACAAAATCATTCTTCTTCCAATTTTTTTATAAGGTAAAAACATTGTTCCATTTTTCTCAGGAAAAAAGCGAGCATATCTTCTTTGTATGTTTTTGAGAAAACAAGGGTATCATGTTACAAACTTTGCGAGAAAAACAAAAGTATCAAGTTACAACTGTTGGTGATGAAAAACTAAAATTATCGCTTTTGCCAATTCAACGTATTAATGAATTTAGAATGAACGAAATTCAACGTAAAACACCACAGAAAAATTTAAAACCGTCTTGACAAACAGTAATTGTACGTTATTTTTGGGCCTTGAACTAACAAGTTACATACAAGCAGCAGATGACTCAAAATGTACTTACAGTCCTGCATAACACTCTGCACTATCTGAGATTGTCTCACTAGTTTTCTTTTGTGATGTACATTTCTGGTGTCAAGCTTGAAGAACACTGCTCCAATGTTTCTCAAGATATTCTTTACTCATTATTTTACTGTTTTGGTTTCCCTTAACAAAAACATGCATCACTCTCCTAATTTGCATAATACAAAACGTCAATATCTCTAAAACAAAATATATTCCAAAAAAGAAAATGCCAGATTCTTCTTTACTATGAAAAGCCTTTAGAAGAAGCAGCAACTATTTTTCATTTCATAGGCATTTTAATGACAAATAAATTAATAAAACTATTATTCACATATTTTGTAGTATTTTGCAAAGCTTTATTTCAAACATACCTGATCATACTCCATAACAATATAGAGGACTGAATTTCCTTTTATCAGTCTCTTAATTGTCCTTCCATCCCATACACATGGGGTACCATGGAACTGAAATGTGATGCTATCCTGACTGACAGAGGCACAAGAAAACCTTCATTCAAGAAAACAGAAACCTCTATTAACTTTTTTCTTCAAAGACAAATGCACATTGACTCTGGACAACTCATTACAAAACCTTGCCAACTCAAACCAAAATCGATTTCCCCTGGATTTCCATCACACATTTACTCTAATTTTACACTCAGTAACTTGAATCTGAGTTTACTCGTCGCACGAGTCAATTTCGAGTGGCGAGTCAAGTACGAGTCATGAGTCAGGTTCAAGTCAGGTTTCAATTTTTTTTTTTTAGTTTTTTTTTTTTTTCAAGTACACTAATGATGTGAGAGCAGTAACCAGAAATATTAACTTCCCAGTTGGCGACATTTTTCATTCTCGATCTAAAGAGCCATTACCGCTGCGTATTGCTGTTGCTTCACCAAGATACACAACAAGTTTCAATATTAATACATTTTCTAAGAATATTAGGCCTCAAATTTGCACATACCTGAAGAATATATCCTATTTACCTGATATAACAGAAAAACAGATGGTGAAGGGAATTGAAAAAAAACTTGGAACTTGGCTCGAACCTGACTTGTGACTTGAACTTGACTCGTGCGGCGAATAAACTCCTTGAATCTTCAATAACTTTCTCCTCCCATTAATGATGTAAAGTATATGAAATAATTCACATTTGAACTGCGGTTATAGATGCAAGTGAAGAATGATCATCGCAGTTAATTTTCCAATTTAAGCAACTGGAAAGAAGAAGCCTGAAAAAAAATCAGGGCTTCAACGGGATTCGAACCCGTGACCTCCGCGATACCGGTGCGATGCTCTACCAACTGAGCTATGAAGCCACACATTGGGAGCGAGGTCAATTTATTGAGTTCATATCACCCATGAGGAATGAAATGATGTAAAGTATATGAAATAATTCATATTTGAACTGCGGTTATAGATGCAAGTGCTTAAATTGGAAAATTAACTGCGATGATCATTCTTCACTTGCATCTATAACCGCAGTTCAAATATGAATTATTTCATATACTTCACATCATTTCATTCCTCACGGGTGATATGAACTCAATAAATTGACCTCGCTCCCAATGTGTGGCTTTATAGCTCAGTTGGTGGAGCATCGCACCGGTATCGCGGAGGTCACGGGTTCGAATCCCGTTGAAGCCCTGAATTTTTTTCAGGCTTCCTTTCCAGTTGCTTAAATTGGAAAATTAACTGCGATGATCATTCTTCACTTCCTCCCATTAACTCAAACAATTTCTGTTTCCCTTCATGCCAGGTCAATTCTTCTGCATGATTTTACCCTTGATAAATAATTGTAATAACCATGTTATTGTATTGTAGTTACTATTACAATGTATTTGTCAACATGTGACAACAGGAAAACAATTCAAAAGTACTGTAGACTGTCCAAAACAATTTGGCACTTGTTTTGCATAACCTGCGATCAGACGACCCTTACATTTTTTGTCGTGGCGGGAAGGTACGCCTGATGCAATTACTTGACTATTTCGTCTGTTGCTAGTCCAGAATCTGGACTTTTCTCTGATTGGTCAAGAAACAAAAAGGTCCTTAGAACTGAGCCATGATTGGTTACCTTTGTGGCGGTGTGATTTCCGGTAAAAAAAAATCCCGCATGCTGATGAATTCCATCATGACGTCTGATGAGGCGAGCACAAGAGGGCAAGTTTTTGTCAGCTTTAAATGCTTCTCTTCAGAGTTTTGTTTACAAAACTCTCAATGATGAACAAATAGAATGCATTCACAGAATCACATGCCATGGGAGAGATGTTTTGGCGGTGCTACCGACAGGATTAGGCAAGAGCGCTATATATGTATTACCACCATTTTCGTTGATATGCGACTTTCAAAAACAAAACACCCACGGAAACGTTTCCAAAATTTCCGTCAATCATACATGTTATCGACAGATCAGATCAAAATCCACCAATCACAGCCCGCTAGCATGACATAAAGAAGGTCTGAAGGTCACACTAATGGCTGTGATTGGTGGATTTTGATCTGATCTGTCGATAACACGCAAGACTTCCAGTAATTCTGCTTGGTTATCCAGAGATGGCATCGCCGACATTCGTGCTGACTGATATTTTAATTAGGGGGTGGCAGACAAATAGTCAAGTAATTGTATCAGGCGTACCTTAACGCCGCGACAAAAAATATAAGGGACGCCTGATCGCATGTTATGTTATGCATATCTACTGTGTTGGAGAGCATTCTTTGTAGAAAGTGCCATTTACAATAACAAAAATAACTTAATTTCAACCGTTATATCTCAAGCAACTCTTCCAAAAATCATTTCTGAAAATGTGCGATTGTGTCTTTTGTGATAAAAGAGGCTCTGCTCACAGGATGTATAACTGCACAATCAGCTGTCTTGTCAGTGATGGTTGACTTCGCATAATAGGACTTCATTCACACATGTATAGCAAAATGCATAATACATGTTTGAAAGTGTACAGTGATTTGAATCAACAATATATCCATTCATGCTAATTGGAAATACTGATGATATAGGACTTTTCTGCTCCCTGTGATTTGCCCACTGACAAGACTTACAATCAGGTTACAGAAATTTAGGGGTTAATACAAACCCAGGGTATGATCTACGTACCACATCCATGACATTATTCAGGGCAAAATTGAAAAGTGTACCTGAGTTAATGCAAACATTATATTAATGCAAACATTATATACCTTTCCCGCATTCCGCTTCAGTGCAACAAACAATAATCGGGATTATGCAAGGCTGTTTACAGCTGGGGTATAATCTAGATTATACAAGAAACAGGAGGCGAGATTTAACAATGCAATGTAACGAAGGCTAACCTGAAAGAAAGCAGAAAAGAATAAAACACTGACGGGAGGGTAAGGGAGGGATTGCATTGCTAAATCTCGCCTCTTGTTTCTCATATAATCTAGATTATACCTCAGCTGTAAACAGCCTTGCATAATCCCCGATTGCACTTCAAAACACTCATCTCAATTTAACAATGCATGTTCAAAGCTGCACTGTACTATATTTGCATGGTACTTGATAGGATTGCCCTCCCTGGGAAGTGTCAAATTGCGGCCGGTAATAAAACTTTGTGAAGGTGCTCCCTTGAGACCAGTCAGCAAACTGCAAAATGTCCAGGATAGAAAAAACCCTGTTTTGCCGCCTCCGTAGCAATAGCCCGATGCACTGACTGACCCTTAAATATAGTAGTGTCAATGCCAGCCAGTTACATCAGCTCTTTCAACCACCTGGCTAGTGTAGCAGGGGAAACTGGTTTGTGAGGGTTTATGTGTGATAACAGAAGCTTATTAGGTTTTGAAGGGTCCTGTGGTCTCCATTGGAGCGTTCTAGCTTCATATTCCTGTAGGCACTTACAAACGCAAAGATGCTCGTTTTCGGGAAAGCTAGCATGAAAACGAGACTTTGGATCCTGGCCTTGTCGGGCAGTTTTGGTCAGTTCCGGGAGTTTAAACTGAACTCCCCCAGGGTGAAAGTATCTAAAGCGTAGATCACGGGCTGCAAGACCGGAGGCCCTGTCTGGGGCAATTAAGAGCAAGCAATCCGATGAGCTTGTAGAACAAAAGTTTTGTGGAAAGATTGGAATTTGAACCCAAAGATGAAATACATTGTACTACTTTCGAGACCTGCCACGCTGTAGCATAGCGGGGTTGTGGTGAGCAGAGTTGAAACACGCCTTTGAGCACCTGGCATACTAGCGGATGACAGCCTGCTTTGTGACCATCAATTAGAGGCAAGACAGCACAAAGGGCAGAGCGATAGACATTAACGGTTCTGTACTCTTTACCCTCAAGAAACTGGAGTGCGAGAAAATCCAAAACATTAGTTAGAGATGGTGAAAGGGGATTAACGTTGACCTGTTGACTACACCAGCTACTCCATTTTGTCCAGGCAGAGGAATAGGCACTAGTTGTATTTTTCTTCCAGGCTGCCAAGAGGATTTCTCTACTCTGTACAGAAATGTCTGCCGTTTGGTAACCTCTGCTGACAGAAGCCACCCAGCTAGCTGTAGGCATTTGAGAGGGTGGGTTCTGTTTCCCTGGGTCAGGAGATCCTCCTGAACTGGTAGGAGGAGAGGGAAGTCTATGCACAGGTCTAATAGTAGTGGATACCAGGGCTGAGCTGGCCAAACTGGTGCTACAAACACCATGTGTGACACCTGCTGGCCCTGAATTTGGTGAAGGCATTGGCCTATCAGGGCAAATGGAGGAGAGGCATAGCCCTGAAAGGTTGCCCAGTCCAGTGTGAATGCATCTGCGTAAATTACTAGAGGGTCTGGACACCAGCTTACAAACTGATCTAGTTGGTAAGAGAGACGGGAGGCAAAGAGGTTGATATTCAGGGGACCTCACATCTGATAGAGGCAGTCGAAAACACCTGGATGAAGTTTCCCATCGCTGGAATCTAGAAATACTCTTGATTCCCTGTCCACTTCTACATTCTGTATTCCTGGGAGGTAGCACGCTGTCACCGAGATATTGCAGGTGAGGCACCAATCCCATAGATTTTTGGCTAGGTAAGATAGCATGGGGGAGTGTGTCCCTCCCATTTTGCTTATGTAGGTTACTGCTGAAATGTTGTCCATCAGCAGTAGTACCTGAGCCTTGGCTTTGATCTTGGTGAAGGACATTATGGCTAGTGAGCCTGCTAGCAATTCTAGGCAACTGATATGGTATGAAGTCTCTTAGGGGAGCCATCTGTCTCCTGTCAACATCCCTTGACAGTAGGCTCCCCATCCTTGACGTGAGACATCGGTCTCTATGAACAAGTCTGTTGATTGTTGGAACAGGGCTTTCCCATTCCATGCTACTAGGTTGTCTTTCCACTACTGTACCTCTTGGAGGCACTCCGAGTCCAGATGGACTGCAGCTTTGTAAGATTTGCAAAATCTGAGGACAGAGTTTTTCGCTTGTTGGAGGTACCGATAGTGGAGGGGAGCTGGAAAGACTGGCTGTATGGATGAGGACAGGAGGCCCCAGGAATTTTGACAATTCCCTTACAGTAGTAACCGGGGTGTTTAACAGATCCTGGCATTTTGACTGGATCTTTCTTATTTTGTCCCCGGGGAGGCTGAGGCTTAGGTCGAGTGGGTTTACGAGTGACCCTAGGAACTCCATTTGCTGGGAAGGAACTAGTACCGACTTTAGGTAGTTCACTGTAAAGCCTAGCCCGTCTAGAAGATTTAGAGTCAAAGCAGCATGCTGAACGACCTGCTCCACTGAGGGTGCCATAAGAAGGATATCGTCTAGGTATACAATGAGTTGAATTCCTCCTTGTCTTAGTATATACAACACTGGTTTTAACAACTGTGACCGTGAATGGGAAAACGTACCCTAACGCTTTACCATTAAACGGTAAGAAATAAACGGACTGTAAACGGATGGTAAACGGTTAGGCGAAACGTTTAAACGATCTCCATAACCGTTTAAACGGATGGCCAAGATCGTTAAATGGTTGATCAAAGTCCATAAACAAAAAGCTTGACATGTTAAACGGATGAGAAAAATTCATGAACGGAAAGCTCAAATCCTTAAACGGTTGATCAAAGTCCAAAAAACGGATAGCTTAAAATGTTGAATGGTTGAGCAAAATCCATAAACGGATAACTAAAAACATTAAACAGTTGAGCAAAATCCACAACCGGATGGCACACGTTTAATGATTGAACTTGGAAATAGATAATTTAAACGGAAAAATATGATGCACAGCCGTTTTATTCTTAAAAGGCAACTTAAGTTTAATGTAGAGACAGATAACTAATGCACCTTCAGTCTCTTGTTTCTGTTTCATTCAAAGATTGATCAAAAGGGCGATCGCCAGTGATGTCACATTCACGGTCCTTCTGCTTTAGTCAACTGAATCAAGACAGCACAGTGCATTCCGACAAATTGTTCCATGCTGAATTAGACAAGTCCTAAGAACCCTCTTTCTGTGACTTTTCTTTCAAAAAGGAGTTTTAATCTCGTAGCACTCTGGAGAACTACAAACTGAAGGCAAAAGGAACATTTTTAGCTCTCACATACATTGCAATCGCAAATCACGAAGAAACTTGCGTTTCGCGATCGGATTCTACTGGGCTAAAAGTGTTGTTCGTTTACACCATGTCAAGTTAGTTATTCTTTGAATTCTGACCTAAGTACTCAATATCTTATCGCAGAAATGCTCTACATTGACTGCGTTAAAAACGTATTGAAGTCGACACAATAAACTGGTTCACTTATGCGAAAACCTTTTATCAAGTGTTCACAGTTGACCGTGACCGCATCAGGTCACGATTAATTTATGACAAGATATTTTGTATCTGTTTTCAATTGATGTTCACTGAAATGCTTCTCCGTTAAACTGACGAAACTGCTAGTTAGACGTTTTTAAAAATGCTCCCTGAAAATCGTTTTACGTTAACTTACCTTTCGAATGACTTTTTAATACTGTTTGTGACATTCTGGAAGCTTATCCGCAGTCACGCTGTTATTGGGCAATGCTAAAGAATGCATTCAATCAGGGTGGAGCAAACAGCGCGACTCTTGCTCCTTGGCAAACGAAATCTTGGCCACAGATGCTGGTCGCTTCGACAGCTGCATTTTCTCGAAATTATTTGGCGGTTAGCACTTGGATTTTAAATGAATCTTCGATTGAATGCCACGAAAAGAAGCATCAACCTTACAGTTTATCTTGTGTTCGATTTGGAAGCCGGGCGATTCAAATTTCTGGGTGAAAATCTGCTTGGCACTGGAGGAGTCGAAAATCATTGAGCGAGCCTTCGATCCATTTTCCAAGTTGAGTGGCTCATAGCCACTTTGACTCTTCGAGCTCCAAAACGGATCAGATGATCGTTTAAACGTTTAGTCTAAAGCGTTTAAACGTTAAGTTTAACACGTTAAACGGATGTCAAAACCGTTTAAACGTCATGTCTCAAGCGTTAAACGGATAGCATTTTTTTAAAAATGGACATGAAAACCATTTAAACGTTTTGCCCAAAGTGTTAAACAGATACTAGCTTTTTTAAAACGGACGAGCTACCCGTTTAAACGTTTTGCATGAACCGTTTTAAACGGATGATAAATGGATACCAAACGGAATTTTCTGTTAAACGGCAAAGAGTTAGTGTACGTTTTCCCATTCACGGTCACAACTTTGTGAATACCCTTGGGGCACTTGCTAAACCGAAGGGGAGGCATGCGAATTCCAGAAGTGAATCCCTCCACAGAAACCTTAGATACTTTTGGTCATTCTGCCATATTGGGACTGTCAGATATGCGCCTTTGAGGTCTATTTTCACCACGTAATCCCCTTTCTTTAACAGATCTTTCAACATGTGTATAGACTCCATTTTGAAGTGTTCGTATGGGATAAAACAGTTTAGAGGTTTTAGATTTATCATTGGCCTGTGGCCCCCACCCTTTTTGGGTATTACAAAAAGGGAACTGATGAATCCGGGTTCCTGTAGAGAATCGGGTTGAACGAAATGGACTGCCTCTTTTAATAACAGTTCCCAAACTTCCTGATCTATTAAGGTTTGATGGTCCAGTGAACATGGGATAGGAGGAGGGGTGTTTCGTTGTACAGGATTGGCTAGAACCGGAGACAACTTGGAGGACCCAGGGGTCCTTTGTAATCAGTTCCCATGCTGCTAAAAAATGTCTCAATCGGCCTGCCTGAGGCAGGTCGTTGGGGAAATTCACAAAGTTTCTGAACATACCCGAGGGAGGGACCTGGACAAGCTGGAACTATTGATGTGGTTTTGGCTGATATGGCCCTTGGGACTGGGTAAATGGGGCTCTGCTCCTGCCCCTGAAGGATGTGCTTGTGGTCTGATAGCTTGATGTGGGGCGGAAGAAGCCTCGGTAGGGGGTTCTGTATTGACCTCTGCCACCCCGAAAATGCCCGTGGAACCTTCAGGGGGCAGTGCCACAGAAAAACAATTTACCAGCTTTCTTGGCATCGGCCAAAGTATTCGCTGTTTCAGAGCAAAGTTTTAAGCGGGATTCGAAACCATCTCCAAACAGCGGCTTGCCTGAGTCTGGGAAGTCTTCTTTCCCCAAAGATGCAAGGACTGGATTAAATTTAGTCAAAACCTGTTCTCTGCATTTAGACGAGACCTGGGTAGATGTATCTCCTACCAGCATAATGGCCTTCTTAACACAACCAAACATGGCATCAACTGTGGTTTTATCAAGAATGATTTCTTCATTCCCTATGGACTCCTGCATGAGCGTAAAGTTTTCATGTAGTACACAAAGCGGACCCAAGACATCAAGGATTTTGTCCTGTATATCTCTCAGTGAATTATCTTGAGTTTTGGCCCCAGCAATCACGAAATCTAGATAACTGTCTAAGTTGGGAGTGAAGGCTCCCTCTGATGCTGGTCTTGGGAATTCTCGAATGATGGTTCTTGGCTCGAAGCGTTGTAAAGGCTTTAACAAGGCTTTAAGCAGTTTATCAAGTTCCTCACTAGGTTCCCAACGAGAGTTGGAAGATGAAAGGCCGTCAGGGTCGTTATCCTCATTAGCGGACGACTGATCTGCTTACAAGCTGCTGGCGTAAGAAGTGGATTTATCGCCGCGTGGGCATTTAGATTGAGTGTTCTCATCAATCACAACGACATCGATAGGGAGGTGTCTTTTTGTTGCCTTGACTATGCCGGTTTGGTCCACAGACTCTACGGCAGATTGTTTGGCTGACTGGCCCACAGGCGCTGCCCCTTTTTCAGCTTGCGATCGGTCGATCGCGTGGTCTGGTAAGTTTTGCTTAATTACAGATAGAATCCCTTGAGACAGGGTACTTAAGACAGACTGGTCGGCAACGAGAGCCTGAACCACCGACTCTGTGGGAGAGTGATGGGTAACACTTCAGGTGGCAGATGGCTGTGCATTTCTTTAGCCACATTATCTGCGTTTGCATCCATCTTGTGAGTGAATGAAAAAGACAAGAGCCGGTGGCGGGTCAGCGGCTGATATACGTTGCGAAGCTACCGTTGTGTTTAATAGACTTACTTTAAAGTCACTGTTGTATTGTTTAGGTTTCAAGAGCGAATAAAGAGAGATTGCATTGTTAAATTGAGACGAGTGTTTTGAAGTGTAATTAACAATTATTCACCAAAGTGGAGGTAAATATCCACCACTTTCACCAACACTGAGGTGAATAATTGTTTTAGTATATACCACACAAGCTGAATAACTAGCGGCCCAAAGAGCAATTTTTGTGTGTCAATATACTGAGAAATGCCATTTTGTTTTCCTTTGGCTGCTCGGAGGTGAATAGTACTTGGCTAATCACCTCCGAGCTAGCCAATCAGCGAGCGCGAAAAGTACTATTCACTTGTGTGGTATATACTAATTATTATTATATAGCACCAGAGCGAGGCTGGGGTGGACATTCTCATACATTTACTGTACTTTGCCAACCTCACCTCAACTTGGTGCCATGTTTGTTGGAATGCAACAAAGGTCTATTGCTTGGCTGTGCAATGAAACTCTCGTCTTTATCCCAGCGTATTGTGTTCCATTTTTCTTTTGCCTCAAGAATGGGCATTTCCTATATCTTATGAATATTCATGTAAATTATGCATGCACAATAAGATACAATAAGTATCAGTGATTGGACTTTATGCATTCTCCCTAGTTCTGTCTTCTCTGTCAACTGTTTGGTTACATGAACTCTGCATACACCACAAATACTAGAGAAAATTTATAGATATAACTAAAATTTTTGGAATAAAATTATTTCAAAAAATATTTCTAGTAGCTAAATAGCTTTTTCTGCAATTCAAAAACATGCCAAATACACACTCATAATTAAGTTAGTGATTACTACCAGCTCTACAAGTCAGAATACTATTTAATTCTGGGTCCAACATGTGTTTAACCAATAATCCAAAACCAAGACTTCTCTATCTGAAAAATCCATACCTCACATTCATCAAGTCAAAGGAAGGAAATTCCTCATGAAGCCTTCGTCTCACCAGATCCTTTCCCATGATTTTGGAAAACTGGACATTTGTTATATACTGTCCTCGGTCTGGCTTTTTTATCTTTGCCATTTCAATAGTATTTGGCATATACACTTTACCATTTCTCCTTTCACAATCTTCCTTCTTGAGCAAAACAACAGTTTTTGAAAATCCATCTCCATCAACTGGCTGAGCCATAGCCTGGGCAAGGTTTTCTGAGACAGAAAATATTTATTTTAATGTTTTAGGCCCGGTTCATACGTCGAACTTTTCATGTACTGAACCTAATGTTTCTGTTAAGTACATGAAAAGTTTGACGTATGAATCGGCAGATTTGTATTCGGGTCGACTGTACCGTTCTATCTGACTGGGCTTGTCAGATAGAACGCCAAAAGATTGGGTTCGGTTCATACGTCGATCTTCTCATGTACCAAACCTAATGCATAAGCTACGCTAATGTATTTCCTGATATAAGAGAGTTTGTGATTAGCTAGTGAGCTATCAAAAAGGCAGTCGTGCATGAAATGGCACCACCGCAAAAAAATCTAGCCTCTCACTGTTACTGGAAACATTTCATGTGTTTTTCCTGTCTTATTGATGAATATACGCCTAAAACAAACCGAAACATTCGAAGACAAGCCCAGAAGTTACAGAACTGATCGAAACTGAAGGATTTTCACCAAAGCATTGAAGTACGTTTCTTTAAAACATAATTACAAAAAAAACAGTTGTGAGTGCTTAGTTATTAAATAGCATCAGCTAGCTGATGCTAAGAAAATATCACAGATATCTGCTGACCCATTGAAGAGTGTTTATTTTGTTCTGTTAAGTATACGACTGGAAAATTCACTGGTTTCCTCTTGGCGGATATTGAGTTCGGTACATGAGAAGTTCGACGTATGAATTATACTGCCAAAATTAATTATTCGCTTCGACCCAAATCTGTATTAGGTTCGGTACATGAAAAGTTCGACGTATGAACAGGGCCTTAGTCAAAATATTTAAGTCAAAGCTTTGGACAACAGATCAGAGGCAGAGTTTGCAACACAGTTAGAGTTAACAAATGAATGGATATACCATTTCAGTCACTTCCAATGCTGAGGTCTCAAATAAAACCATCCCTTTCATTATTAAATTTTAAGGTGGTTGGAAACAGTTTCCAGTACTTTCCAAGACTTAAGAGTTTGATGGGTCATTATAACCACTCTTTATCATTAATGCCACAATCATGGTATTAACAAACTGCCCAATCATTGGTGGACAAGTTGCTGTTAATTTTGTGGCACAATAGGTTACCATAGCAACAATATGACCTGCTAAAAACACCCTTAATTTTAGCTTTAAGCACTTATAACTCAAAAACAAGCTTGGTGACTCTCATTTTTCATTATCGAATTGTAACCAAGATGATAAGATCCAACCTCTTGCAAAGTTTAAAAAAATTCTGCAAGGGGGGTTCAGAGCCCCCTTAAATTTTCAAACTTTGCAAAAATTTGCATCTTATCATGCCGATTACAATTTGATAATAAAAAGTGTTGGTAACCATGCTGGTTTTTGAGTTATAAGCGCTAAATAAAGCTAAAATTAAGAGTGTTTTTAGCAGATCATATTGTTGCTATGGTAACCTATTGTGCCACAAAATTAACAGCAACTTGTTCACTGATGATTGGGCAGTTTGTTGATACCATGATTGTGGCATTAACCCATACAGAGTGCAGGTTATAATGACCCATCAAACTGTAAGTCTTGGAAAGTACTGGAAACTGTTTTCAAAGCTGGCTGCATAAAAACAACTTACAAAATTAGAGCTTTTGATCAATAAGAATACTCCCTTGTTTTGTATATTATACCACACCACAGAAGATACTTCCAACCAAATTACAAGAAAGCCATTGTATATTCGACAGCATTACATCTATAACCTTCCCATCAAGTGCCTTGCATAATTGCCACATTGAATGTGTTGGCCCGTGTATTCTTTATAACATGGTATAAAATAGTCACGATTGTATATATTCTTTCAGCATATACAGTACACTCATGGGATATTCCATGGTATTCACTGGAAAAGCATTACATAACTAGTGTGTATTGTCACTCTGTTTATCATCTGTAAGTAGCATTGATGTAACTAGCTTTTATTATAAGGTTATCACCATCATCATCATTATCATCATTATTATCATCATTATCATCACTATCATTATCATCATCAGTCTGTTATCTCAGAGGTTTAGACTGCACATCTGTATTAGATTTTAATGGAACTGAGAAACATGATCAAAGCAACTTTCAACTGCATATGTTATAATGCTTGGTTTTGTTTGAAAATAGCCTGTCAATTTGTCTTGAGGGTGATGAACAATCAAGTGAAGACTTCTGATTAGTACAAACATCCATTTTACACAGGGGGGGGGGGGGGGGGAGGGAAGGGGGGCATGGATAAGGTTTACTTTTCCCAACATGCAGAAGCAACTGTGATCACTTCCAAAATAATTTCTAATTGAAAATTAATATACAACACTTAAATTGTGACCTCTCACGCGAAAACGTTCCTTATGGTATCTGTTCGAATGGCTGAATGCACGACGAGCGAACAGATAAGAAACGGCTAGACAAGCTGTAGACCTATGAAAATTTGGTCCATCCTCAGTGTTAATTTAAGAACCCCTGAGCTACAAAATCACCATTGATGTAAAGAAAGAAAACAAAGAAGTCAACATACAGTAACAGACCCTAACCCTAACAATATCTACACACAAAGAAAAACTTCACACGTTCTTACACCGATGTCAACCTGAAAATTTGCAATCGAAACTTGATGTACTATAAACAATTATTGGATGAGGTTTTTGTGATATCCAGAATAATCAAGATCGAGGTAGGGGTTATCGGCAAAAGCTGAAGGCTGAGGCTGATAACCTTTACCAAGACCTAGATTATTCTGGATAAATTATCACAAAAACCGAATCTAGTAATATTTTGTTTTATGTTACACTGAATGCAGACCTTAGAAGTCATGTTTCTGCTTCTTCACTGATGACAAGCAACACAAATAATGGGCAAAGTTGACATGATTACCCAGTCAATACATTGTGTCCAACACGACATATTGACTGTAGTTTAATATGTGTTCTCGTGAGTCTTGGCTCACAGAGATTTTATTTTTTATTTTGAGCTTACTGCGAATGCATTTTTCTAATATATAAGCATTAAAAAATGCCAAAATGGGGCATTTTCAATGCCTCGATGCTCCTTAATGAGCATGGGCACCCCCTTTTTATTTCAAAATCAAAGTTCTCATACGATAAATATTCAGAGGACAAAGTTTGGACAAAACTCTATTGTCAGTTTTCTTTATGAGGAATTTATACCTTCAATACATTTCTCCTACCAGAATGTAGCAGTTCAAGGGCAGCACACGAGGAAGGGGATAAATGGTTGCAAACTGTCCTCCTTCATAAAACAATTCGTTTGCACTTTCTCGTTCTGGGGGAGCAGGCATATCTTACCCTTCCATAGAATCCTGAATCTCTATCCACTCCTGTAGTCTATTGTTAAGTGTACGACATCCTTGCAATGGGTGCAGAATACATGTACATGTATGTGGAAGAATCCTCATGTTCTTTCAGTTCACTCAACCTTTGACGGTCTAACCACCCTCAAAACTACCCTGGTTCCCATATCTTTAGCCAAAGTGCTGTAGTTTTTCAAAACACTACTACAGTTACTTCTCCCAGTCAATTACGAGCAGAACTATTGACTGTATTAAACTTGATTCCGTGGTTGCAGGACTTCGTTCGATCCATGATCGAGTTTTCGATTCTGGGCATAAGCTTAGTTTAATTACTGTAGACTATTACAGTTGTAACCTTCGAATTTAAACCGAAATTTCCCAGGCAACAGTTACCAACAAAGTGTTGAAGGCATGCTATATCCACCTTCAATCGTACATCGTTTAACGCCAAGCACGACAAAACGGTTGACGTTTTTCCCGTCCGCTTGATCAAGATCACCTGATGTATTGTGTGGTCATGTGACTTATCTTTTCCCGCGCTGTTCTCAGTCGCGCAACACTTTCAGACCTGAACCAGCTAAAAAAGGCTAACAATGTTTTGATATTGTGGGCGACAATATATTTTTTACCTGGTTTGGTATATATAAAAACAATTACAAGTACTAAAGGTCACTAAAACCCTAAAGTCCCACTAGCCACTGGATCGACATTTCCCGTTTTACGGGCCGTTTCCTCCGCGATCTGGCACGTGATATTGATACACGAAAAAATATGATGCCGAACGGAATATTAGGAATAAATAAGGTAGTCTACTAAACAATTGAGTCTCTCGAGTTGAAACACGTACGAACGAAAATGGACTGTATATTAGCTCGCCTTCTAGGGATTTCAATTTCCACTATAAACGACGAACAATCCCGGAAGTTGAAAGTGCTATGCACTTGTATAAATTCTTACCTCGAAAGAGTTCCTTTCCCTGAACGGTGTAAAAATCAGTGGAAATAGGGCGAGTGGTACCAGAATTCACACATAATTCACACCCTTAAAATGAATTTGTACAAGTCATTGCATCCGTACATGTTCTTGCTGCTTTTGCTTTCTCGGAAATTGCGGAAGTCAAGCCATTGTATTATGGTTCGCATGGCGCATGTGCGTTGTATTCGGACCTTTGTTTCTGCATGGTGACATAGTATTTGAAACTAACCACATAATCGCTACAGATTCTATTTGAAATAAAGTGACAGCACAAAGCAGCCTCGGATAAAAAAAGGCCATGTCCATATGACGATCCATTTTCTTATTGAGAAAGGAAATATAATAGAAGCTCCTTGCTTCCTCAGCAACTAAAACCTCGAGAAACCGGAAGTATAGACATGATTACCTCGAGATAATTTCTTTCTTCAGCAACAGAACGAACAAAGCTTCGAACAGCTCCCGTAATTATGATAAAAGAGGTGCAAGTGAAAAAATAATACATCAGGGTTTTTTTGCTACAAAAACATAACGTCAGTGAAAATCATGGCTCAAAGACGGTACAGTTGATAAAGCGCATGTGCGTGCTATACTCAATTAATGTTTATACCGTACAGCTATCAGAATGTTTCTTGTTCTTCGGTTCATCGTCGCGCATAAAAAACTCAAATCATATTCTTTAGCATGCCTGTATATACCATCCGCTAGCTATTTTAACGAGAGGTTTTAATTCTAGTTCTTTAATAAATGGCTGATCCTGACTACTCTTAGTCGCCGGACAAAGCTCAAGACACAAACGGTTGCTTTAACAGGTATCAGTCAGGCCTTTTAAAGTTATCAAATGGGAAAGACTAGTCGAGATTGCTCACTGTGTCTACCTAGGATCGAAAGAGGGTTTTATACAGTTCAAGCAAGCCCAAGAAGAAGCTGTGAGTGATGAATCTCAACAATCTATCCGGCCAACAGCTAGCATAACGTGATCAGTTGCTGCGATATTCTAGTCGACCCTAGCGATGTTGCCTTGTTTCGTGCGCCGGATTTTCTTCCCATGTGGCAGGGATTTACATCTTGCCGCAACCACGCGATCATCGCGTTGGAAAAGCGGAAGCATTTTAAAACCTTACGTTATCTTTGTCTAGCTTTGTCTGGTATGCAAAGAAGTTCGAAACTGTTTCAAGAAAAAACATTTATCGATATAAACACAAACATATTAAAATCGTACCTTAAAATATAGTGGGTGAATTGCCAGAGGGAGAGTTTATACGAATCGACGCTGAACTGGGAAACCCTGCTCGGTCGTCATTACTGGACCAAACTAAATGATAAATTTTCCCAGTCCGCCGGCTTTTATATTCCCAAGTCATGTGGTTGTACGGCTTGTGTCACAAAAACCCGTTTGTCTGGTGGTGACCATGGATACCGAACCTTTGGGGTCTATTTTTGTGAGGAAGGGAAGCGCGATTGCAGTACAGCTGACAGCAGAACAGTGCAACTTTCCCGGAAGCACAGGATCACGAGACCGTGGTATATCACTGACGCGCATGTGCGTTGTACCAAATTATTCTTTCCGTGTATTAACCTCGCCACATAATTAGCTCTTTGAAAGAAGACTAGTCTAGGCTGCCTGTTCTTTCGGCTTAAGCTATTCCTCTTTATAGGCCGAGGGAAAGCAAATAGAGGAGAATAACCTTGTAGCCCCATGCAGATTTTTGGTAAGCTTATCTGTCTAGAGAGCTCTTTGCTTAGACAGAACTAAAACTACGAGAAACCGGAAGTAGACATTGCACTAAGTCCATTAAATACTGATTCTCACCTCGGAATAATTTCTTTCTTCAGCTAAAAAAACAAAAAAGCTGCCAACAAAGCTGCCAACAAAGCTCCCAGACTGCACATTGCTTTTTTTTGCTAGAAACGCAAAGTTCATAATTCATAATTCATAATTTGACGGTACGGTTTATATAGCGCATGTGTGCTGTACCGTGTTTACTCGAAAGCTTCCTTGCGTGAAATTTCCTTTCCCAGAAGCGCGTTAGAAGGTCACATGTTTCAATACTACGGTCGATGTGTGTACACAATACATTAACCAATTCAACGCGCGGCTTTACCTCTGAAGTTGCTTAGTTCCGTGAAAAAAAGCTGATCGTCTTAGATAACAACATGTACAGTAAAGGCCCGGATACACGGTGCAACATTGCGCGCAAATTTTTAAATTTGAAAGCAAAATAAAATGTATGTATGTATGCGCAATATTGCGCGCAAAATCTGTCACTCGACGTGGCTACACGGTCGCAACATTTCGTGCAACATTACGCGCAATACAGTCCGGTTTTCTTTAAAATTATAAATTATAAATATTCGTTCAGTTAATTGTACCTTCGTAAAACCAAATATAAATATATACACAGTAGAAACGAAACGACCTTTTGCTGCCTTTCCGCGCGCTACTGCTACTCTCTGCCGCCACGCGAGTAATATAAAAGCTGATAAAAGAAGTGAATGAAAATATCCAGAACAAAACGTTTGGATACCGAACCACAGGTAAAGGTCCGGATACACGGTGCAATATTGCGCGCAATGGCTAAATTGCATCGTGTATCCACCCCTAAAATTGTTGCGCGCAATATTGCAGCAGTAGAATTTCGTCCTACTTCTGCAACATTGCGCGCAACAAATTTCTTCGTGTATCCACCATCTGCAGCATTTCGTGCAATATTGTGACGCAAATTTCAGTGTTCAGCCAATCAAATCTCACATTTAAATTTAACCGCTGACCTAATTTTCGCCCGTGGTACGTTTCACGTAAAAAGATGGTTTGAACTGCAGAGGAGGAAAGTTCATTAATTGACTATTACAGAGGTAAATAATCTTTTTTCCTAAGCCTTACCTGTGGTGCGGTATCCAAACGTTTTGTTCTGGATATTTTCATTCACTTCTAATATCAGCCTTTATATTACTCGCGTGGCGGCAGGGAGTAGCCGTAGCGCGCGGAAAGGCAGCAAATAACTTCTAAGAGCATCAACGCAAGAACTCCTAAAGCTTTTTTTTGCTAAGCGACGCCATTTTGGATTGCGTGATGTAAACATCATCGCATGAGAGCTTGGTAACCGCTGATCAAGTTTTGCGCGTAATGTTGCACGAAATGTTGCGACCGTGTAGCCACGTCGAGTGACGGATGTTGCGCGCAATATTGCGCGCAATGTTGCACCGTGTATCCGGGCCTTAAGAGTCACTTTAATCTTACAAGGCTTGTCGATCAAGAAAGCAATCCGTCTTGGTAGTGTCCATGGATACCGTATCGTCATGGCTTACTCAAGGGGGGGAGGTAGAAGGACTTATTGTCGGAAGAGCTAGGAACTCATTACCCGTTAAAAAGAAGTGGATCTCTTTCCTCCACAGAGGCTCAAAGGGTTTTTCTTCGGCTGAGTAATGTAAGTTGCGGGTAGGGGATTACCAGCGACAGAAGAACGCGCGGGAGCCTGTGCCAGATACCACACCCAAGATGATATTTCTATATTGTTTTTGTACTTTTATCATTAGCTATTTTGAGAATCATAACGAAAATCAAATACCAGTATTCCGTACTGCTGGTCTAGCAGGGACCACGCAGAGGGAGGGGCTGGGGAAGCTTTTGCCACCACTTTTTTGCAAACAAAAAAAATAACAAAAATAACGGAGCTAAAAATAGCAAAAAATCGTTAATTCGAAAGTGACTAGAGTTGCTGGCAAAGACAAACACGCAGATAAACAGACAGAATTAAGTATTAGTCGTTACAATTATCAATTTTTTTCGCTTTTAACCTTGTGCAAACAGACGTAAACGTCTTTTCGAATAGCTTCTTTTTCATGCGGACCTCTCAGGAAAAATTTCGCAATTGGTCAATTTTGATCCAAAGTGATAATTTGGTTTAGCTTATAAGGCGATTCTCAAACAAATTCTTAATTAGTTTCAACCTTCATCTTTGGAAGATCATGAAGTTATTGTCTCTCATGTATTGTGCGTCCTGGTTTTATTTCAATCAGCGCAAAGTCCCTCTTTTGATATCAGGCTTCACGGCTCGTCAAGCATTCCAATTGCAAGTTTTGTTGAACGTCTCTCTATAAAATCACTTTGTAATCGTAACACGAAATTCATTGTCAATAACAGGACAGACGCATTTAAAACTGACATCAATTTGTTTTTACGATAACAAATTGTCGATTGCCCGCTCTCGCTCGCTGACGCGTCGCATGAATTTTAACTTTATGTCTCTGTCCGCATATTGATAATAAAATTAGGCAATGAGCGCGCGTGAATTTCTGTAGTTATCGTAAAATGTATGATATACAGTAACTTTAATATCATTCGCTTAGTTATTTTCCGTTACCGTTTTGTTAAATTTCAGGGCCGTAGAAATATTTTGAACGAACAATTATTGAAATCGGCTCTCGTATGATATGATATGAAAACAGCGCCGTAGCTAGTAACAGGCCAACCGAGGCCCACTTGCCTCGGTCATTTTTTCTTTCTTTGGCCTTTTGTTGTTGTTATAGTACCCTAATACCTAGGAAGAGATCTCAACGCATGGACGGATTGCCTCAGTCATACAGTATTCATGCCAGTAGACATGAGGGCGGTGCACTCAGTCAAAATTTTTTTCTGGCCCTGGAAAAATTTAAGCAGATATCTCGGAAGGGTGTTGTCCACCTCAAGCCTTCACGGGGGGGGGGGGGGGGTCGGCCTTCGGCGGAATACCACCCTCCTCGATCTGTATCAATTCTTCATATCATACTCAGCCTCGTCCAATAATTGCTTAATTATACAGCGTTGAGCGCAAGGCACCTCAAGCAAAATCGTTGGATTTCTTTAAAACGAAGGTTATTAGCGGTATAGTGATGATGAATTAGCAACATCACTGAAGATGTGGAAAACAATAAATAGTTTTATCGTTATAAAAGCATTCTCCGTCACTTTAGGGAAATTAAATTAAGATTCCCGAGCATGCCCCTCCAAAGTTCGTCCACGCCTTCTTCTTTAGCCTCTCCCCTCCCCCCCCCCCCCCCCCGCCAAAAATCAAAAACTTGCTGCGCGGCACCTGTCTAGGCTTAAGGCAAGACGAGATTAGCAACTGGTAACAGATATTTCAATCCGTCAAAATTTGTAGCTGGACGAGAAACTTGACCGTTTCGCCAACACGAGTCTCAATTACTTTTGTGGGTGTGCTTTTTAAAGTCCTTAGTGCCGGAACCAACATTTTAAACATTTGAAGTTCCACTACGTTATATGCCTCTTGGTAATGAACCGTGATTCTTGTGACAGCTGTTCCGAAAATCAGGAGCGCTTACCATTTGATTGCAATTTTCGCTAGTTTTTTCTGGACAAATGGAACTGCACTTTTTCGCCTTAAGGAAACGCAACAGATTGAACCGTATCATTTGATCGGAAGTTTGGATGCCGGTGGGCCGGGATCTGTACATATCAACAAGAAACATGGCGGCTGAACTTCCTGTCGTGCGAGACGTTTTATCGGGCGACAAAGATATATTTTTTTTTTTGAGAAGAAGACGATTTCATCTGTTTGGCTGCTGCAGCATCCACATTTCGTGAGTAAAACCAGCCATCAGCATCCATGCACAGCGTTTCCCTCGATGTAGCTCATCAGAAGAACGCTGGAAGCCGAATCGTGCAAGTAAAAGAAAAACACAAGTACCAACCACAAAACGTAATTCTTTTTCACCTGCAGGATTGCAGTTGAGTTCTAAAATGTCCGCCAAAACTACCGATGAGAAAAGACATACATTGCATCAGGAGCCATAATCAGGGACGGAGACCGTAAGCGCGCGCCATTTCTAGTATTGGGGTTGGCGCCATGATATGGGACAATTTTTCTATTTTTAGAACAAATTGCGCCATCACCTGCGGCACACGCGCGTACATTGCTGCGAGGATTTTCGCGAATGTCGCGCATAGGAAATGGCGTCCGAAATCGTTTATGCTTTTGGCCCACAACTCAACGCCTTTATCTGTTTATGGCTGTTGGAACTTTGTTTAGTATTTTCGCCGTAAGTTGCTCCAGTCTGAGAGAAGACAGTGCCGAATTTAGGTATGTCTCGCTTTATATCGCAGATCAAGTTGAGTTCCGCTGCTCCTTTTACAAGAACTTCAGTTTACTCCAATCTAAATTTAACATATGAAGAAGATTAACAGCTTTAATTTTCCATAACACAGAAAACAAACTAGTTGGATATGTTTGGATATAGCAGCGTTTAGGCCCAATAAGTGACAATAGGTCTTATGTCCGTAGATGCTGCTTAGTTTGTTTGTGTAAAAATCCAATAATTTGTCTGTTGTCGATGAGTAAGAGCGCCCGTCGATGCGTGTTTTGCACAGCTAGTAAAACATGACAATTGGACTTCGCACTTTGGTGTGAAACGTATATCGAACTCATATAATATCTCTAGGTTTTGAATATGTTTAAGGTTGATTAATGTTTGAGAACATATTAAAAGCTTAGCTGAAAATATGTGAAAACAGCAGAAATAATCAGAAAAGTTACGATGACGCTTGTAATCAAAACTCGAATAAAGATTTCGATTGAGTCAAAACTCCTTGTCTGTTTTATTTTCGCAGCGTAAAGTTTCACTATGTGAAAGAAACACACATGATGTTAGTAGCCTTTTGGCGAACGTTGGTGAAAATTGTTGTAGTATCTCAGCACAAAAGACGACGAAACAAATCTTTTTCACGATTTTGCTTGACTGAATCTGAAGCTGACACCGACTCGGACTTGAAAGTGCACGCGCTGCACTATGCAAATGAACTACTCGTACGCGTCAGACTTGCCTTTCGAAAACTTTTGCAAACTCACCACACGAGCAGAGGCAACAAAAAACTTTCAAAAACAGGTTTTGGTTATATGGCAAACTCACAAATTAACTCGATACCGGAATAAACACTTTTCTTACTGAGAACTTTTCTCTACAGAACAAACACAAAATTTTACGCGTATAACTAGCCGGCGAGCGGATTTTATTCATTCACAGCGCGAAATTAAAGAGATTCTCGACCCTTAAAACACACCTTTTCCATTAAATCAGAGCATAAAAGTACATAGAAGAGCCCTGGTTCCTCTTCTCTGCCTTATTCCCTGCCATCGCTGTGAAAAATCGGCAAGAGAATCTCGCAACTCTCACCATTTCATCACACAACGTGACAACATCCACGCGAGAGCCCAAGACACGTGCGTGGATCAGCGCGGATATATGACGTCAAGATGGCGCAATTTGTTCTAAAAATAGAAAAATTGTCCCATATCATGGGTCCACGCGCATCTCAAGACTTACGGTCTCCGTCCCCGATTATGGCTCCTGATTGCATCGATAAACGTTTTGGAAATCTGTCGCCATCTTTCAGATCTTAAGCATTCTTTCTCGAAAGTACTACCGTGAGGAGCCTACCATTTGTCAGAATGAACCGGTTGGGACGAGCGTTGAATAATGGTGAGGGCTTTTCCAAAATCATCAAACCAACCGAACGAAATGGCGCTCACCATTTGCAACTCGATTTCCCGTAATTGTTTTCGGCTGATGAGAGACTGGAAACTAGAAAGTTTAGCAAATGGTAAGAAAATTTCCGCCGTTCCGTTCCGAACGGAAAAAGAGGAGTACCTCTGAAGATACTCCACAATTTCCGAACGGAATTTCCGGAAAATTACCTTACCATTTAACTTCAAACCGAAATTTCCGGATTTTCTGGCCAAATGGTAAGCACCCAAATGCTGCAACATTTTGGTTTCGGCTCTTCTCTAATCAAGTGGATCAATTTATTTTATTGTGATATCCAAAGCTGTGTTATAAATAATGGTTGGTCAGCGGGTTTCTTTGAATTAAGTCGAGGTGTAAGGCAGGGGTGTCCGCTGTCGCCTTACATTTTTATCCTGTGCGCAGAGGTGTTAGCTACCGCGATCCGCAAAGATAATTTAGTTAAAGGCATCACAGTAGACAGCACTGAATGTAAACTCAGTCAATATGCAGATGACACTACTTTGATTTTAGATGGTACTCAAGAATCGCTTGAGCGCTCCTTTGTTATATTAGAAAAATTTGGTGAGGTTTCGGGCTTGCGAGTAAATTGCGAAAAAACTGAAGCTCTTTGGATCGGCTCCAAGAAAGGATCAAACCAGATTATATGCTCTCAGAAAAATCTTAAATGGGCAGATGGCAAGGTTAAGGCTCTAGGTGCTTGGTTTTGCATTGACTGTGAGGAAAGTAAGAAGAAGAATTACGGAGAGAAGGTTCATAAGGTAGAGGATATTTTAAATAATTGGAGAAACAAGAGATTAACATTAATTGGCAAAATTGCAGTTATTAAGGCTCTAGCTGCATCACAATTGGTTTATGTTTTGTCATCAACGACGTCTTGTTTAAAATCACTGAAAGAAACAAACAATCTTCTTTTTAAGTTTCTTTGGGATAACAAAGGCGATAAAATTAAGCGGACTGAAATGATAGCAGATTACCAAGACGGAGGACAGAAGATGCTAGACATAATAGAATTTAATAAAGCCTTGAAAATTTCATGGATACTTAAGTATATTTCAAGCGACTACAAATCTAAATGGAAGTCTTTTTTTGATTTTCATCTATCTAAAGTAGGCGGGAAATTAATTTTTCTCGGTAATTTGGCACCAAAAGATGCCAGAAAACTTGATATAAAAGATGATTTCATCCAAGAACTTATTGAACTATGGGCGGATTTTAATTATAAGGATTCCTTTGCCTCTAAAGCTAATTTCAGTGTTGGACATATTTGGAATAACTCAATGATCAAAATCGCAGGCAAGACTATATTTTATAAACACTGGGCTAATGCAGGGGTGATGAAAATTAATGATCTGATGACAAGTGATTCAAGAATTATATCTTACAACTGTTTCAAAGAAAAGTTTTGTTTTCCAGTTTCATTCCTCGAATTTTGTGGAGTAGCTTCGGCTATCAGGAGTGCTATGAGATCTCTGGAATTGTCACTGCCAGGTGAAAAAATTTTAGAAAATTCACTTATTAAGTTAAACTCATCCAACAAACCAAGTCAAGCAGCTTACAAAATCCTCATTACCAAGAAGTGTACTCGCCCAGAAAAAAGCCAAAACAAATGGATTAAAGACTGTGGATTCGTCGATGTGGAAAATTTGGACTGGGAGTCAATTTATCTACTACCTAGGATATGTACACTAAGCACGAAATTAAGGAACTTCCAGTTCAAATTTCTCCACAGGAGAATAGCTACAAATTCTTTTCTGTTTAAAATTAAACTTTCGGAAACAAATCTTTGTTGCTTTTGTCAATCAGCACAAGAAACGTTGCTTCATCTTTTTTGGGAATGCCCGTTCACAGAAGCCTTTTGGAATAGCGTTCAACAATTTTTCGTCTCTGTCGATTTGATACCAGCCTCACAAGCTTTAACTCTATGTCAATGTTTAGGTCTCAAAGGAGAGAAAAGCGCCTTGTTATTCAATCATTGTTTACTACTTGGCAGATTTTACATTTACTCTTGTAAGTATAAAAATATTCGACCATCCTCAATAGAATACGTTAATCAGGTTAGAAGCAACTTAAAAATAGAAAAACACATTTCAATTATTACAGGAACACAAAACGCATTCGAACAGAAGTGGCGCAAAATGCTCCAGGCATTATAACTCCTTGATCTCTCCTTTGAACTTTTGAACTTTTGTTCTAGAAAGGCAATTTTAATTGAATGACACTAGGTTTCTCCTTTTCTCGAGTCAAACAGCTTTAATTTAGTATTTCATGGCCCTATATATTATATTCTTTTCTTTGTTCGTATAGTACTTTTGTTAGTTGTTAGAATAGTGTTTTAGTAACCGTAGTAATTGGTTGGAGTGTATTTTTTTTTAGCTTTGCCTGTATGAGTAATATCGTTGTAATTTGTAAGTAGTGTAAGTGATGTAAGTAACGTTGTTTTGTTGTAAAATTGTACATAATAGGATCACAATAAAAAAAAAAAAAATAAAAAAAAATAAAAAAAAAATAAAAATAAAAAAAAAAGCACTCAAATGCTACAGAAATTTTCGGGAATTTCGGTAAAAGCGAGAGAAAGGAAATACCTCGAAAGGTATTACCTTTTTTTTCCGAAAACATTCAACCTGGATGAGCCGTTCCATTTGAATTCTCCCCGGAATTACCGAAAATTCCATTCAAATAGTAAGCGCCCCAGAGGCGCGGAAAGCGCGGTGAATTAAAAAAAAGGGTTTAAAGAAAATATATAATCAGTAAACTAAGAAATCAACGAACTCTGTTAATTAGGGCTTTAAGAAGCTCGGTGCCAAGCTTCCCTCCAAGGTCTTTCCGCAAGTTGCCCGTAACTAATGAAAACGTTGCTCAAAAAAGTCAAAAGTTACTTTTTGTAACGAAAGTTGCTCAAAGGTTGCTCTTTCTCAGTTATGTAGTCTGGTGCAAAAATATGCAAATTGTACAACAAAAGTAAGATTTGTGAGCATTTTTGTACAGTTTTGCGACGTAACCAGCGTTACTAAATAACTTTGTCCTCAATTAAAACCAAAAACAAACACTTGTGCCGATTGGAGTTTTCTTCAGAAAGCGGCTGACCCAGATGTCCTGCTGCATGCATTTTGTACCCATGATCTGCTTGAATGGGAAGGGGGATCTGGCTCCTTTTTCGAGGAAATTCATAAATTGTTTGGTAAAACCTTCTGAAATATGGAAGCAAGGCCAATTTAAGCAGTAAAAGCTGCTCCAAATTCTCAGAATTGGTGAAAAACTAGAAATTGCTCAGAATGCAAAAAGTTAAAGTTGCTCGAAATACGACAAGTTGCCAAAGAGTTGCCGAGCAACTTGTGGAAAACCTTACTCTCTCCTATTTTTCACACCGCCGTTTTTGTTTTGTTTTTAACACGCTGCACCCCAACTAAGAGCATCCTGACCATCCAAATGTTATTTAGGCGTCATAGTAGTCCTTTATATTAACACTGTATTGAAACAGATTTTGTCTTTGTTTTGCTTTTATATATTTTGATTGGAGTGACAAGTTTACATGGTTCCAATGTTCCTTTCTAGTTCTTCTCCGCAGGTTTTATTCTTTCCGTTTTGTAATATATGATTTAATGCTTGTATGTTTGCATATGGCTTACAATTTATGCAGTCAAAATGGATTAAATTGAATCAAAATTAAATCAAGAAGGTGTCAATGGAGTTAACCGTTTAGCGCATGATCATGTTTTCTTTGCTATC
Source organism: Platygyra sinensis (assembly GCA_019787425.1). Classification (NCBI taxonomy): domain Eukaryota; kingdom Metazoa; phylum Cnidaria; class Anthozoa; order Scleractinia; family Merulinidae; genus Platygyra; species Platygyra sinensis. The sequence goes on along the minus strand of JAHPZR010015851.1, from coordinate 8,458 downwards.
GTTACCATGTAAACAACAAAATAAAAACTGACTAACGAGTAAAAAATGGTCGACTTTTAAGCGTATGCCAGTTAACGGCCAAGGGTTGCTGCCTTTCTAGGACAAATAAAAATGCATTTTAGAAATCTTAATTAAGTTGTTGTTCCGTCAGAGCAATTTATTTCAAGCTCCCTAGCTTTCTCTTTCACACTGTTTATGTGGCGTTGGACGTTATTCTGAAGCTGCCAAAGTCACCCCGAAAGGAAATTCTTGAGCGAAATCCTTGGAGAACTTCCCTTAACTTTGGTAAGAGGTAATTACAGAACTAATGGCGGCCATGTTTGGCGAAGAGAGAAGCCTGGAACTGGTAACTAAAACTGCAGGCGGAGGCAGAGCACAGGCTCGGAGCGTGATACGAAACAAGACCGAATCAAGTTCAAACTCCAACAGGAAACGCGACAGACAAAATAGGACAGTATAAAAGGTTTCCAGATTTCTGTGCGTGATAGTTGACTCGGGCTGTGCCCTCGTCAACTATCATGCGATAGAAATCTCGAGCTTATAATCTAATTCTTAATTGGGTTTCCATAAGTGTCAGAGGAGGTCAAAGTAAATTGACTCTTATACTTTGAGAAAATTTAAGTTAACATGAACTAAAAATTAAAACTAAAAGGGTGTAGGCTTCCTAAAATAACTAGAAAGTTAACAAGGCTAGGAAGCCAAATTATATAGAATAAATTGCATTATAATTCGATGCATTTTTTCTTCCTTTCCATTGGCCGAGAGCCCACCACGTGACCTGCAAATAACTGCCTACAAATAATGGTCTACTCATGCGTAGTCAGTGACCGTCTAAACTTGTTTTGCTACAAATAATATTCTGCTCATGCGTGATTGGAACCACGTTCTCGAGAGGAAAATGGCAGATCACTTCCCTGAGCTGCCAAGAAATGATTAAAATATGAAAACAAACTTGGTGATCGAATGATAAAACAATTATTAGGGTCGGAATAACACACACAGGATTGAACTATAAATAACTATAAATAAACGAAATTTATCAGTCATGGAAAAAAATGAATATATTAGGAATGAAATCCTGAATATTATGATAAATGAAAAATGTTAAAAACTTAAAGCAGCAAATAAATCACAGAAATAGCTGGGAATTCAGAAACTCGTTACTCTGAGGAAAACAAAACCAAGGTGACATTAATATTGGCAAAGCAATTCATTTTTTAATTTTTTTAAATTTACTGAAAGGGGTTGACTTTATATCTTTCCTAAAAGAGTTTCATACCTTTGGTCCTTGAAAGTGAATATTAAATATTCCATAGTTTGTTCTAGCTCGAGGCAGGTAATAAGATTGATTTACTGGACGGAAATTGTTTTGCCTGGCGAGGTCGACCACAGGTGCAAATTATTACAGAAATTATTCACAGTGTTCAGTGTCATTGGTTGGCTATAAGATTAATGATCATAACGGTCTTAAAAATTGCGCATAGGTGTCCGCAGCGGAATACTATCTGTGCAATACAGTGAACAAAATTTCAATTTTCAAATTTCATTTTCAATAATTAAAAACTAATTTTGTTTCAATTCTGATTTGCTTTGTTATAAAATCGTACAAACTAACTGAATAATCTACCTTTCTGCTATTTACTCGCTAAATCCATTTTCTCTAACAGTTTACTGAGTAAATGGCCTTATTTTATCTATTTACTGATTAGAGCTATACTCCATTGAACTAAACGCCTCGAAGAGGGTATGAATATATTTTCACGTGACTTTCCCCCCCCCCCCCCTCCATACCCCCGATGTTCTCGGTCGCGTTCTAATACTTAAAGTGCCCATATCATCAAAATTTTTATTTTCTTATCTGATTCTATATATCACCCAATGAACTGCTGCGAAAGAAAAATGCGATTTGGACAAAATGCAATTTTTTTTAGAAGTTTTAAAACGTTCAAATTTGCCGCCATTTTGCTCCACCATTCGCACCAGTCTTCCCCTGGTTTGGAATGAGTTGTGACGTAGATTAAGGAACACGTGACTTCAGGCTGACTTATTTCGCTTGTTTTACCTCTGTAAATTAAAATTAGTAGTTCATACCAAATGCTGGAAAGGAGTATTTTGCATAGACTGCGAAGCTAAATTTCCAGAGGTAAAACAAGCGAGATAAGTCAAGCCTGAAGCCACGTGTTCCTTAATCTACGTCACAAATCTGAGCACGTCGATGATGTGATCAGCGGCACGGGTAGACCGCAACAAAATAGGATTTTCAGGTTTTTAAAACTTCGTAGAAAAATCACTTTCCATCCAAATCGAAAACTTTTTCGCCAAAGTTCATTGCATGGAATATAGGATCAGATGGGAAAATAAAAATTTTGACGATATGGGCACTTTAAAATTTAAACGGTGTGATTTTGGGCGACACTATATGGACCTATACGTTTCCATGGTTTGGTATATGCTAAAACAATTATGATAACTAAAACGACAGAAAAAGTTATCATTTAATAGCGGAGATTAGAAAACAACCCCAAGAAAATACGCGCGCTGATTGGTTGAAAATCGTGTTTCTATAACTCGTTGGAAACATAGAACAAGCACGAGCTGTTGATGTAATGGCGCGAGCAAGGAGAATTTACATTTTGATAATCAAAGTTAACAAGTTGTTTTCCTTTTTCCTTTGCGGAGTTTCCTAAAAGAAATAGAAAACTTGTTCTCCGTGTTTCTATTGAGTTTTAGTAAAATTCTACTAGTATACTAATGCAAATACTGTAATCTGATTGGCTGAGCCATTGCACACTATCAGCCATTAGTGTGCAGTGGCTGGAACTCGTGTACGATATGGCGACGTTTTTTCGCTTTGCCAAAGGTTTGGAGGAAAATTTTGATGAAAATGGTTAATTTAAATCCTGAGAAGACTAAACGAAGGACATTTACGTTTTCTTGACTTAAAAAAAGTTGAAATTATTGAAAAAATGATGCCCACGCGTGCACGACTTCAATTTTAAACGCCAATTCAATTCGGGCGATCTTTTTAAGGTGAAAAGTTTAATAATACGTTGAGAAATAATTGGAAACCGTTATTTGAAGTAAACTTTAGTAAGAATTCTACTAAAACAATTAGATTATTCGCTCTCGATTTCTATGAGGTGATAGTTGATTCGGCCTTCGGCCTCATCAACTATCACCTCATAGAAATCGAGAGCGAATAATCTAATTGTTAAATAGAAACGTGAAAGTTTAAGAGAACTTGAAAAAGCTGTGCAAACACTCGCCTGCGGATCGTGTTCCCACAGCATTTCTCGTTCTCCCAAACTTCCACTCGTGTTAGAAACTTGATTGAAACACGGTACATGTGAACGGCTGCAACTGAACAGTTGTCGTTTTGCATTCGTTTCTTCCGCACCCACATTACATGGTACATGTTTTCTACTTCCTAAATGTAAATTGAACCGCTGAACAGCTGT